>PVJA010002474.1:0-106507 GCA_004027025.1 Myocastor coypus | reverse complement strand
TAAAAAAAAACAAAAAAAAAAAAAAAAATCCCTAATCAGACCTGCGTATGTGGACATCAGATTGTCTCACTAGTGTGAGAACCTAAAAGAGTAAAAAAAAAAAAGAAAAAATGTGAAAAGTACAATAGGTACTGTGAAAGGAAAAGAATATGTTCAAAGGGAGGAAACTGGGATGAGAAAAATGACAGGAGAGGAAGGGAAGGGGAGAAAGATATATTTATGTATGGATGCATGATGGCTTGGATAATTGTACTGTTGATTTCTGCTAGACTACAGAAGGAAGCAGTCGGTGCCTAATTTTTTTTGTACTTTTTAATTTCTTATGGCATTTTCCCCCAACTTAGTATGCTTATATCTTGTAATCTGAACAACTAATTTGAAAGCAACATTATGCAATACAACAACCTTGGTTGAATTCCTATTTATGGGTTTGGTGAGGTTCTGCATTGCTTCCTATGTTTTTGTTTTTGCTATTTTTTATTCTCCTTAAATAATAATAATTAAAAATAGATAAACAAAGATAATTGGGTCATAGAGGCTCTACCTTTATGAATAAATCCATGATTGACCTGGAGTAGGTTGTGTCTCCTGCAAATAGATTAGCTCTTACAAGACTGGGTTGTCACAAAGTGAACAAACTCTAGGTACTTTGCCCTTCTGCATGTGGTTAGTTCCCATTTTATTTCTTTACAATGTCATGACATAACCAGTGAAGTTGGCACCCTCACCAGGATGCCGGTCCCATGCTGTTTGAAGTTCCCAGCCACCAGAATGACGAGCTAAATAAACCTCTTTTCTTTATAAAGTATTGTATTCAGTCACAAATATTGTGTTATAGCAACACAAACAGAGTAAGGCATCCATGGATGAGTATGAGTCTCGTAGTGATAATAAGTATTCCTGAAACAGAGCCAGGAGACTGTCTAGAGAAGAAGAAAGAACTCTCCCTCTCTTCTGATAGTATGTTCATGAAGAAAGCACATCTTCACCATCCACCTCAACCATGATTCACTCTATGCTTTCTCTGCTTCTGGAAGCAATTCTGGGAAAGTGAAATTGGCTTTTCCAATTCTTTCTTTTCATTTTGTCTGACAATATTTCATACTCTAATTAAATGTCAAGTCAAACTACAGAGCTTAGAGTTAAAATTTCACCCTTTTGGAGACCAGTTTCCCCAGTTTGGGCTTGTACATCTGCCCTCTTCTCAGTTCCTTGTCTTGCTTGTCTCCTTCCTCCACTTACCTCAATCTGTTTTGTCTTTTTAAAGCAAGATTTAATGTGGGGCTGGAGGCCAAAGTAGGCACAGCAGGAGTAATGGTATAAAGAGAAAGGTCTTACTCGATCAACTTTGATGCCATCTGATACAGATCCCTTCAAACTGATTGATGCATAAAACTAACATTGTTTCTGTGGGGTATCAAAGACCGCACTCCTGTAGAACCAGGTGGATTCATTTATTATGGCTGTGTGTTTACAGTTCTTTCCTTAGTGTCTCTACCATACAACTGCAGGATTTACTAGTAGGGTCTCCTTGCCTTCCCTACCATATGCACTTGGGCTGGACTAAAACAATCAGTGATGCTTTCACATATGCTGCCCACAATTAATCATATAAAAGGATTTGGATCACTCTCTGTACCACCAGAAAAATAAAAACTGGAAGCTCTAACCATAGCCTTTGCTTTTAAGAGTTTCAAGTATGTAGCAGTTGATAGATTGTGTCAACTTAAGCAGTTTAGAAACTTAACTGAATTGGCTCAGAAATTCCACACCCTACGGTGTAGAAGAGCCACCCTAGGGTAATTCATCACTTCAAGGATATAAAAGGGAACTGAGGAAAGATGGAATATTCCTTTTTTTGGGGGGGAGCTCCAGTCTTCATTGTCAGCATGGACATTGTTGCTGGTTTCTGGTGCACTCTTGAGCTTCCACCTTGAATCCTTCACCTTTCTGATACAGACCCATCAACTTTCTGTTGCAGACCCACTAGCCTCTTGATAGGGTCCTGCATGGAGCACTGAAGTGAGCTCCAGATCTCAGACAGAATCCTTCGGTCTCCAGTGTGCAGACGCCTTTTGCAAGCTTCCTCATTTGTCTCTGTGGCTCACCTTCATAAGCCAGTCTTGTAATTTCTTATACATTTGTACATCTTCTGTTATATCTGTTCCTCTGGTAAAACCGTGACTGATACAAAGTATGTATCAAATACAAGTCTCCTCTGGCTACCAAATAGCAGGGAAGCATATTAGAATTTTTATTTACATGAAGGTCATCGTGATTGAGGTAAGCAGGAAGTCCCTCCCCATGCACTTTCATGGGAAAAATGTGTAAGCAAGATATTAAAATATCTTTAAAAGTTCTTTCTTTGAATCTTTATAAACATCTCCTAATCCATCCAAACTTTTTCAAAGCTAGAGGTAGATGGCCAGCAAAAGCAGTATATATCTGTCTGTCTTCTTAAAATGGCATGTGTTACATCTATTGTTTTGACAAAGAGACTCATTTTACAGTTTGGTGACTACTAGTCCTGGGGACAGACACACTGAGGCCCATGGCTTGGCATACAGGATCTGAACATGCCCTTCATTCAGTTGGCTCTTAGACATTTGAAAGTCTGGGCAGCCTGGCAAGCCCCATTTGCCAAAGAGCAATTATTTCTGTAGTAATTAGGTCTGAAATCATGTTGCCTATTTGAATCAAAAGCAGTTATCTGCACAAAATAACATTCAACCACTGCAGAAACAGAAAAGTAAATAAACAACCCATGTTTCTTCAACCAATTGCAGCACTGAATTTCATAGTGGTTAAAGATTCTAAGAGCATTAAAGATTACAAGACTATAATCAAAAGAACACCAAAGAGATTTCATAATGAAAGCCAGCATTTAGAAACGGCAACTGAAGTTACTATTTATATCATAATAGGAAGGAAACAGAGGGATTAGAAGGGGAATAAGAGAAAGAACCTTAAAATGGTAAACTGCAAAATTAGATATATCATGAATTCTTAAAAACAACTGGTTTAATGTCATTTTAAATAAAATAATAGCTACAGTGAGCACTTACTGTGTAGTAAGCTTTTCATATTTGTTTAATCATAAATGACTGTGATACATTAAATTGCTCTTGTTGGGTCTTTACTCATTCTCTAGCTTTGCTTATGTAACCTGCAGTGCATAGAACTGGGAAGAACAAATTGCTTCATCCTGTCAATGTTGGGCACGAACATGTGACTTCACTGACAAATTTGATGTTAGCAAATGTAACATAGAAGTACTAAGGCTCTTCCATAACTGTGATTTGAGGGCTTTCTGCTTTCTTTCTTTCTTTCTTTCTTTCTTTCCGTCTTCCTTTCTTTCTTTCTTTCTTTTAGTATATGTGCTGCTGAAATGAGCTCAAGGACTTTTGTGTGTGTGCTTTGGTTTGTGTTTGGTTTTGCAAATTGCATAATTTGAATAGTCTTCTTCCCTTAGGTCGGTGCTGGCCCGAAGAAGGAAGACCGCTACGGGACAAACCTCAACTCAATTTGAAGTCAAGAGCCAAGGTTAATCAAGCAATGATAACTCACAAATGTGTAAGCTCATGAGCAGAAGAAAATAATGCTGGTGGTAAGTCGCTGGGCTCTGAACAGTTTGGTATATGACATTATTTTTGCAATAGTTGACTAATAGGGAAAGCAAGACAAAAAGAATTTCTGCTTATCAATGAAACTGAAATAAATTTCAAAGTATTCCTAGTTTTCCGCATAGTACCTGTATGCCTCAGTCCGAATACCTTTACTCCAACCTATTGTCACTGCTGGCAGTTAAGGTCTTTACTTAGAAAACAATTCTACCAGGAATGTACAAATTGTGAATTACTAAGAAAACTAAAAATACACTTCCTCCCTCATTTTGGTGATTGCTTACTCTGAGCTGCAAAGATAACCAAACAGTCATCTAGAGCTTGATTCAAACAATATATCAGCTTTAGAAAAGAAAACAGGATTAAGCAGATTGGCAACAGCTTTTCACACAGAATGGACCACCAACTCCCAGGACTAAAAGCACATGAAAAGCCTGGAATTAATCAACATCTGTTCATTGAGTGTTTATGCAATATTAGGCTCATGACAATAGTAGCAGTGACAAGTGGGGGCTTGAAGAGTGGCTAAAAACAGAAATATTAGAGAGAACTTTCCACTGAGAAATTCCATCCCCGTTCTAAAAGAAACTCTTATCTGTTCATATTCACTGTCCCAATTCCAAAGCATTCAGAACTTTATGCAAACCTATAACTTGCTTCAAAAAATAAATCTTACATTTTCCAACACACGAAAGTACTCACTCCAAACCCAAAAGAAAATCTACAGTAGCCAGCCAGGAATAGTGACACATGCCCACAATCCTGGCATATCAGGGGCTAAGGCACAAAGATCACTGCAAGTTCAAGACCAGCCTGGGCCTGGCCTTAAGGCCAGTTTGCACTACATTCTGAGACTCTGTCTCAAAACAAAACAATCCCACAAACAAACAAAAATCAAGAACCTACAACAGCAAACATCAAGTGGATAATGAAAAATTACAAACACCAACTCTACAATTAGAAATAGCATTTAATGCCTGGTATCACTACTTATGCTCATACATAGGGTACTCAAGCCAGCAAAATATAAAGGGAAAGCATTGATCAGCATGAAGATTATAAAAAAATGAAACAATTATTGTTAATTAAATAATATATTAGTGTCTAGGCCAGAACTTTTTCAGTTATTAATACCCTTTGACCTTTCAATATGATGTGCCTCCAATATTTTGATATAGTTCAAAAATAAACTTAATTTTAGAGTAAAAAATACCCATGAACCCGACACTCAGGTTCTGTAACTGATATTTCATTATGCTGCTCTTCCATCTAGCTGTCTATCAATCTACCTATCATCAATCATCTATGCTATGGTTTGCATCTAGTTGTTCCCCCAAAGCCTCATGCAGACATGGGGTGGACTTCTAGACTTTCTGCTTAATGCATGATCCAGTGCTGGTAATATGAGAGTGAGTGCTGCTGGAATTATGGGTGTAGGCACTACTGGGATTATGAGTGTGAGTCCTACAACTGGCCTGGGGCAGATAGCCTGAACTGGACACAAGGGAGACAGACTTGCTCTCTGCTGCCACTGTTGCCGCTACTCCCCCAATTTGCCCTCTGCTCTTTGCCTCTGCCATGAAAGATTGCTCTCTGCCATGTGCCACTCATCCTTGGAGTCAGCTGAGTATTGTCTGAAACCTTCAGTAATGGTGAACCAAATAAGCCCTTTCTCCATTCTTTGATTTTGGTTGTTGGTTTGATTTTGTCCCAGCAACAAAAGAAGAATAACTGAGACAGAATTTGGTACTAGGAGTAGGATCCTTGCTGAGACTACCTGACCAAGTAGATTACAAACTTTTGGGAACAGTTTACAGGAAGAGATAGGAAGTGTTCTGAGATGTTGCCTCCAACAGAAGCACTGGAGCATCTTTGGCTGTTCTGTATGGGAGATTCTGGTCAGAGCTGAGGAGACCAGAAGACTGGCAGAAATACTGCCTGCAAAGACCAGGCTGCAGAGGTTTCTGCTGGGCAAAGGAGCTACATTGGTTGTTGGACTCCATATGATGTATGCTATGGGTTAGTACGTAGTTTATCTGCATCTGGTTCATGTTCAGAGACTGCCTGAGACGGAGATTAAGCATGGCAGACTGATTAATCTTTCAAAACAAATTTCAAAGCAGCTGAATGTTGAAACAATAGCATGGCTATTGTATTCTAAAAATCCCAGCAGGATTTTTTTAGAACAATGTACGTTCGGCCAGAAAGGAAGTTCCAATAAAGCTGTGGAGTTCAAAGAACTGAGAGGCTTTCCACTGCCAAGAAGGAACAAGAGAATGGAAAGGATGGCCTGAGAGCATCAATTGAGGTGGCAGGTCTCTACCCTTTACAGCCTCAGAATTGCAAGGGTGGAGGGACTTTGCCTTAAGGAGAAAGCCACACAGTCCCACGTTCCAGAATGGTTGCAGTAGCCAGACCAAGCTCCTGAATGGCATGGAGAATTTATTCCTCAGAATCAGGGTCAGAGTGCTCAGAAATCCTGGCACCTTGACCCTTACAGCCAAAAGAGTAGGAAGCCTGTTATTGCTCCAGCTGGCAGTAGACCTTGGCATCCTCCACATGGCATCGGTTTTAGGTGCTTGCAGACTGCAAGAGTAATGACATTAAAAAGACTTCCATCTAGATTGCAGAAGGCCTGGAAGACCAGGCAGTGTGTCCCTGGGAGGGCAATGTACAAAGCTGTGAGTAAGAAGCCTATTCAGCAGAAACCAGAGAAGTTTGGAAAATCTAGAAATGTGGATCATCTAAAGAAAATTGCAAGGATGGAGCAAAGCAGGTCTAAGAGAGAACCCAAGGGAGCTACCACCAACAGTGCTATAGGGACACACAGATTACATCACATGTTCCAAATGGAGCTATAGGACTTAATGTTTGTCCTGCTGGATTTTGGACTTGTGTTAGTCTCAATGCTTTGTATTCCTCTGTTGTTTGTACCTTTTGTAATGGTGATGTTTGTCTTGTGTCACTGAATGTTGGAAGTGTTTAACTTTTCATTTATACAGGGGCTCCTAGCAAAAAGTCTGCTTTAGATCCGGAAAAGACTTGGGACCTGGGCTTTTCAGCAATGCTGATATTATAAGACTTTAGCAACTCTTAGAGATGGACTAAAATATCTTTCACATAAAGGGATGTGCATTAGTCTTTGGGGGTCCAGGGGTGGAACGCTATGGTTTGTGTATAGGTGTTCCCCCAAACTCTCATGTAGTCATGGGGTGGCTTCTGGAGTGTGTGATTGATTATTGTGGGTGTGGGTCTTGCACCTGCCCTGGGGCAGATAATTTGCATTACAATGTGAGGAAGGGCGAGATGCTAGCTAGCTACAAGAGCTGCCACCACTGCCTTTGCTCTTGCTGTTTACCATCCCTGTGAACAGTTGCTCCCTGCAATGTGCCACACTCAGCCTTGGAGCCAGCCAAGTATGGACTGAAACCTCCACAAACTGTGAGAGATAAATAAACCTTTCCTTTACTCATTTGGCATGTTGGGTATTTGTCCCAGCCACAAGAGAAGAGTGACTGAGACCATCTATCTACTTATGATTTTCCTCCATTTTTGATGCTGAAGATGAAACCCAGAGCCTCACACACAGGAGGCAATTAGAACTATAGAAATAGTTTTAGCAAGAAAGTTGGATATAAGGTCATTAGTGTTGAGCTGGAGGTGTAGCTCAGTGGTGAAGCATTTGTCTATAACACAAACATTCTGAGGCTTCCTCAGCACTAAGACACACACACAAAGTATTAGTGTTAAGCCAAACACACAAGTCAACTTAAACTTTATACACCAGGAACAGAACTTCAGAATACATTTTTTATCATTTCTTGGTCTTTTGACTAAGTTCAAGTGTAGAATATCTAACTTTTTAAAAATTTCACTTTAAAAATCAACAATAAAGATGTGTGTAATAAGTGTTGTCAAAGTTCTGCAAGATCTCTATAGGGAAAAATACAGTACTTCCCTGGAAAGCATAAAAAATGATTTAGATAAATAAGAGACATACCATGTTTATGGATTTATATGACACGTATCTGCTCTAACAATGATATTATCCCCCATTTAACTTCCATCACAGTCCAAAGTGGGTTTTATGTCACATTAAGGCTAATATTTTATATACTCACCAGTAGGACTGGAGATCTAGCTCAGTGGTACAGCACTTAACTCCTAGGTGTGAGACCCTAGGCTTCATCTTCAACAACAAAAAGGGGGGAGGGGATCATAAGCAAATAGGTAGATAGATAGATAGATAGATAATAGGTACATTGATAAACACCTATATGTAAAGCAGCAAAATGAAATATCAGTTATAGCATCTAAATGTTGGATTCATGGATATTTTTACTGTAAAATTAACTTTATTTTTGAACCATCTATAAAAAAATAGAGGAGGCAAATCATACTGAAAGATCAAGGCTTTCAGTAGCCCTGACAGTCTGAAAAAGAAAACTGAAGTGGGTTTGCCACATGAAAAAGCCCTGAATAAAAGTTACAGAGGTTAAGACTATGAGGAACTTGTATGGTAACCAACAAATGAATCAATGAAATACAAAATATGGCAGTAATTTATGAAAACCTGACATCCTAGGTTACTGGAGAAAGCAGGATATTCAATAAATTCTGTGAGAACTGGCCATCTATACAAAAAATAAAAATAAAAGTATTGAAATTAAGACTTTTAAACTTTCAGAAAATATACTTTAAATATCTTTATGAAATGTAATGCTTTTAAATATGACAAAAAACTGTAACATACAATATAAAGCTAACAAATTTCATTACATTAAAATTAAAAATTGTTATTCAATACAATATGGCAATAACAGAACAAAAGATTTGCCACAATATGGAATCTTTTCTAATAATATAACTGACAAAAGATTAAT
Source organism: Myocastor coypus (assembly GCA_004027025.1). Taxonomy (NCBI): domain Eukaryota; kingdom Metazoa; phylum Chordata; class Mammalia; order Rodentia; family Myocastoridae; genus Myocastor; species Myocastor coypus. Next base: position 98,001 of record PVJA010002474.1, on the reverse strand, counting down.
ACCCATTTTTATAAACTACTCATATATATTCTTAAAAACAATCATACAGGGAAAAAATGAGACAAAGAAACAATCATCTCACAGAAGTTAAAGCACAAATACATGATATCTACTGAAATATGTTCAAATCATTAGTGATAGGTAAAGTACAAAGTAAAAACCACAATGAGATTCCATTTTGTAAAGTATGGGCAGGAAAATATTGGTGTCACATGCTGGTGAGCATGTGCCATACCCAGCATGCTCTTACAATGCTATCTGGAAGTACAAATTGCTATAACTAGTTTGGAAAGCAAACTTTACCCAATAAAACTGATCACACAGAGGACTGGAATCCAGAAAGCCCATTCCTAAGCATACATGCTAGAAAAACTCTGATTCATGGCATATGCACATGACGACTAGCATTGCTTAAAATAATGAAAACCTTACATTGACTCCAAAGTCAAGATAAACATGATGTGTATTACACTAGAGTAAAATAGACACTTCTTTATGTATTTTAGTACAGGGTCTACAGGCTCTCACTACATAGATTGGACTCATAGTGATCCTCCTGTTTTCAGCCTCTCAAGCACTGGAATTATAGGCCTGTGCCACCACACCCAGTCTCAGCCTCTGTCTCAGCATGGCCCTGGGGGCAGGGTCAGCACCGCATGCTGCAGATCTAACCTGGCCACTGTGCCTGACTAAGCAGGTGCTTTAGTCTACTGAGCTATCTGGCTGGCAAGAGTGATGCGCTCTGAGAACTGTGCTTTTAGGCAATTACGTTATAGTGAAAACATCGCAGAGAGCATTTACACAGCCCAGAGGGTTCGGCCTGCTATGTTCTCAGTCACATCAAAAATCCGTGGCTCCGCAGAATGATGAGGAACAAAAGAAGGTGAGATGAGACCGAGAGAAAATGCAATCAGGATGGCTCAGTGGTCTAAAGCGCCTGCTTAGGAAAGCTTAGGCGGCTGCAGGGACCGCGGTTCGATCCCCGGCACCACATGCTGCGCCAGTCCTGCCCTCGGGGCAGGCTGAGCCGGCCATAAAAATAAATAAATAAATAAAACAAACAAAAGTTCTGAAACAAGAAAAATAAAATTAAAAAAAAAAAGAAAAAGAAAGAAAATGCAATCAAGAGAAACCAGGAACACTAGCCAGCTTTCTAGTTGCTAAGACAGCGTATCGGACACTTGCAACCAAGAGGAGAGATTCACTTTGATTTTGGTCGGTAGTTGGCTGGCTGTAGGGTAGGATCCTTGTGCTGGAAGGGCGTGGTAGGGCAAAGCTGTTTAGTTCATAGCAGTGGGCTAGCAGAGAAGGGGAACAGCTCCAGAGAGGAAGGAACTAGGGACTAGATGCAATGTGCAGGGTCACCCTTCTGTGGCCCACACAGACATACCTAGGTACACTTTACTAATTCACTAGGCAGCTCCCAAGCCAATCAAGCTGGTAGTCCAGCTTAACTACGATATGTGAAATGTCTGCACTTACTGCAGGCCTCACATGACACACTATTTCTACATTTTTTCTTCAACAGAACTAGCCTGAAAAAATAATTTTTAAAAAACTTATAGCAAAGTAAACCTACAATCCAGCAACATGGTTCATTACCATCACTATCAGGTAATCTGTATTATGCAGTACTATCTTGCTTTACTTTTCTGGGATTGACAATGCCGTACGTGTTTCTGCATGAGCCTCAGCACGAGTGCGTAAGTAATGGATTGTGCTATAACAATAAGATGACTAGAGTGGCACCACGTGGCAGGAGTCCATCAGCTCTGTTGTAAGCTGATGGAGTCACTGTCTTATCTGTAGGCTATTATCCGTTGAAATATTACATCATTTATGGTTGTAATTGAACATTCTGTAACTGAAAATACAGGAATCATGATCACATGGCCCAAGAAATAAGCCAGTAAACCAACAATAAAGCAAGACACAAAAAAACTACACCATAGAACTACTGCAATAATGTTCACAACCACATCAGATTAAACAATGTATTACTCAGGGATATGTAGAAATCAAAAAGATCAGCAAACTATTATTAAGGCAAAATTTTGGGGATTCCAAGATAAGGTTATAATTTATAATGAGCATATTGAAAGCAACAACACTAATGGATAATAATAATCTATTTTTAATTGAATGATTTGTATGTGAAAGTTCATTCTATTAACATCTTTAAAAGGAGAAGCACAGGAGCTGGTGAGATAGCTCAGCAGTCCAAGCACCTGCCTTGTAAGCAGAAAGACCCAGGTTTGAACCCCACATCCAAATGCCATACTGGCCCCAGAATCCCCAGGGCACCATGCTGGCCACCAAAACCAGGCATAATGGTGCATGCCTGTAATCCCAGCACTGGGGAGGCTGAGACAGGAGGCCCACTATGAGTCTGGACTGCACAGTGAGACCTTGTGTCCAATAAATGGACAAATAAATTAAGTAATTAATGATTAAAATGTTCACATAGTAAAAGGAGAAGCACATACATTACTGGATATATAGCACAGCTTACAAATCAAGAATATTAAGACAAGTGCAAAAGGATGCCCAAAAGCCTAAGAAAATCAGTAAAAATCTAAAAAGTATGAAAGCAGAAAGTAAACTGAACTAGTTCTTTCAGAAATGCTGACAATTTTAGTGACTCTCAACTTCAAAAGAACTGTCAGAAAATAAATGAAAGGTGACACTGGCTTATGCAATAAGGTAGTAAATCTGGAAAACCTTCCATAAGGTATAAGGCAGATTTAAGACCACACCAGACTTCACGGAGACATGTTTATTACCCTCCCAAAATTTGTACAAATTATAGCAAGACTCCCTCTCCTAGAACACAGAACAAGGGAGTAGAGATTATGATAAGGCAGATCTTTATTTCTCTCCTTTCCTGTCTTTTTGCTTCTTTGCTTTTCCCTTCCATTTCTTCTATCCTCCCTTTCCCCTCTCCCTTTCCTTCTCTTTCTCCTTCCTTCCACCCCTTTCTTCTCCTTCCATATTAGTTTCCTATTGCTGTACAATAAATTACATTAAAAAAAAACTTAACAGTTTAAGTGTTTTTCCACGATGGTCATTGCTCAGGAGTCCAGGAATGAACTAGCCAGGCCACATGCTCAAGGTCTCAACAGCCTAAATGCATGGCTGGGGTCATAGCTCTGGTTTCCTCATGCCTCAGTTATCTTTGCTGCTCTTTCATTCAGTTGTTCAGCAAGATCTAGCTCCTTAAAGCTGTAGGACTGACCTCACCCGTGTTTTATGTTTAGCTTTGTTTGATTCTACCTAGGTCTAGAACTATATGCCCGTCTCATTTATTTATTTGTTTGTTTGTTTATTTATTATTTTGAAGCAACATCTTCACAAGTTGTTAAATTGCCCAAACTGGGCTAACTCATGATCCTCCTGTCTCAGCCTCCCAGAGTGCTGGGTCTAGCGGCACCTACTACCCTGCCCTTTGGTGTTCTCCCTGAGTGTTGGCTAAGGCTGCCCTCAGCTCTTAGATGTTACCCTAGCTATGTAGCCTTGCTACAATATTCAGCCTCCAAAGCCAGGAGGAAAATCCCTTTCATGCTTCAAATCTCTTGATTCATATAAGACCTTCAATTAATTCAGGTCCTTCTTGAATAATTTTCCTTTTGATTAACACAAACTCAACTGACCAGAGACCTAATTACATCTAGAATCCATAAATTATTTAAAATGCCTGATGCACATGCTGACAGGTGACACTGAGTGGGAGAAAGCTAGAGAAATAAAGGCCACCACATGGGTCTCCATCAGCCACACAGGGAATATGGCCTTAATCCAAACACCAGTTAGAAACCACTGAAAGGTTGAAGATTCTTAAGAGCAAAACTATTAAACTCAAATGCCTGGATTTGCAGCTTTAAAAGATGGCTATAGGGAGCAGTACAAAAGAAAAAAGAAGTGTGACTTACTTGAACATCTATTTATGGTGTGAAACAAAATGACACAATAAAAAAAAAAAATGACACAATAAAATAATTGAACACTGGGTGCCACGGTGCATGCCTGTAATCTAGGCTACTTGAGAAGCTGAGACAGGATTGTCAAGTTCAAGGCTAGCCTGGACAACTTAGTGAGACTCTGTCTTAAATTTTTTTTTTTTAGAAGTTGTGAGAGGGAAGCTGGAATGTAGCTCACTGGTAGGGTGCTTATGAGAGGCTCTGAATTTGATCCCAACGACAGCAAAAAAGAGCAAAACTATATAAGCTACACACAAACTACTATCACACACTCACAGAAATTCTTCAATTTGAAAATCTATTATTGAATGCATTTTGAGTGCCTAGAAACAAAGGTTATAATCAGAAGACAAGCAACCTATTCTTCATCCTAGGGTCTGCCAGATGTACATGCCTATGATTTTGATAATTTCCTTCAAATCAAAGGGATGCAGGAAGCAGTTAGATACAAAGCACCACATCCACAGGATAAACTGCCTGGGGGAACAAGCATCCCGGATTGAACAAAACTTTCCCCATACATTCTGTTTGTTACTTTAAGCAATACAGTACGGGCTGAAAGAGGTAAAAACAAAGGAATGACCAGGGTATATTTAGATTTTAAAAAAAAAAAAAAAAAGTCTCTTGATGAAGGGAAAACAGATCACTCTGCAGAGAATTAGTAAAATCTTAGAAATAACTTTATCTCTCTATATAGTATTTGATTACTGCTCATTCAATTTGTCAAGGGCTTAGGGGTTATGCTGTGATTGGAGCATTCCACATGGATAATAAATGACTAGCTTCATCCCCTGACTGACTTGCAAATCTTGGACCTTTTCAGGGATTAACTACTTGCTAAATTCATTTATCAAAATTAAAACTAGGTTTTCAGAACAGTGCCCTACAAATCCCAAGGAACTATGAAAGATTAACTTTTCACAGACTGAACACCCATAGGTGACATCAACGCAAGTGATTAATAGTGGGTATCTAAGGTCAGGGGATATGCTGACAGATATTCCCATACATGATGGCATAAGCCAGCTCCTAATCAACCTTAGAAAACACACACCCTGATCCTCTCCATACTAATGAAACATGCCCAATTAATATTTCAAACATCTGTAAGAATTCTCTCTTGCACTAGCATCAAAAGTTTTGTTTTTTATTTATTTGCTTAATCTTTTCTTTTACATTTGGTACAGAGGCTCACGATGCAGCTTGCACTCATAGTGATCCTCCTGTCTCAGCCTCCCCAGTGCTGAGATTACAGGTGTGCACCGCCACACGTGGTTTCAGTGACCAGCACGGTGGCACAGCATGCAGCTTGCCAGGCAGGTGCTTAGTCCACCAAGCTATATCTCCAGCCCCAGAAGTCTTTACAATTGGATCAGATGTCCTAAATATTTTAAAGCACATTTCATGATTTCAGCATTTTTCATCATTCCAAAACCATAAGTAGCAGACACAGAATGAAAACTAAAATCCAGAGTAAATCAGTTATAGCTGCTTTGTGATGCAGTTCTGGGGGAGAAAAGAAAAGAAGCTTAGCTAACATTTTTTTATCTCCAGGATCCCTGTGCTGTTTGAGCTATGTGTGGTCCAGAAGCTCAGTGTAGAGAAGCACCTGACTCCTCTGTCTCCCAGTCCCTTGTCTGCTTACAGCCTGTGGCGCTATCTTGGGGCCTTTGAGGCATTTCATCCAAATATCCACATTCACACAAAATGTTCAGCACTTTTCAGCCCGATCCTTGACATTTTCAAGGATTTGAAAGACACATGCTATGAACCTGCTCCTTCTTGCATCTGAAATGGCACCTGGGCTAGTTAATGGTCCCTGCAGGTCCTCTGCCTCTGTTATCCCTCCAGAACAAACTCTGCCTCAGTTCATAACAGGGCTGATGGTGCCCTATATAAAGTACCACTGAGACTCTGTTTCCCACCAACGGGTCCAGGTTAGAGCTGGGTGGAAACAGCATGCTCCATCAAAGTATTCCCAGATTCCCTTAATTAGACTTTATGCAATTGTTCCCTTCAAAGTCTCCAAACCAGGGGTGAACAAGATTTTTTTTCTCCTGGGGGCCATAGCTTACAGTATAATTACTTAACCAAGGATCATAAGAATGCAGGTCATACTGATCCTACTTCTTTTATAGGCATCTGGCAAAGCTAGCATTACTGAGCATTTATGGGTACCCACACACTCGGTATGAGGCAATTTATATGCATTATTACCACCAATCTTTACAAGTCTGTGAGCTATGTTCAAATTCCTACCGTCACTGAAACCTAAGGAGACTGAGGTACTCAGTGTCTGAGTACTTTTCCTCCTGAGGCCCAGAGCCTGGGTTGTTGTGCTCAGCAATCTCTTGGTGGTCTTCTTTACGACCAGGGAAGCTACAGAGTCTACAAAGATTTTTAAAAAGATGAAAAAGGAAGGTCACTTGGATTTAGAAATTAGATGATCATTACAATATCCCTTCGCACAAATGCATTAGAGTGTTGAGTGGGGAACCGAATCCAAGTTGTGGAGATTTACAGAAGAGCTGAGAAGGGGGCTACCACCAGCTGATTGCCCACTTTGTGCTAATTAGGGAAAAGTACCCATTCTTGGCAGAGTACCAGGAAACACTGAGAGACAAGCATCCTCCCCCCTTGCAGTAGGATCCCTGCCCAGGGGAAGACCTTCCCCCCCACCCCATGTCAGGCAGTGGCCTCTGCTAGGCAGTAACCAAGGAATTATTTTAGGATATAGAGACCAAAAAGCAAAGACTGGTAAATAAGGCAAGTAGGACAAAGGAGAGGAAACAGCAAAGGAGATAACCCACAGGAGACAGGAAAACACCTTAGTAAGGAGTAAGGTAAGGAGAATGGAAAATGAAATGGAATAAAATTTGCTTTTTTAAAATAAATATAAAGGAGACAGGAGATACAGCGCTTGAGTGCTCGCCTGACATCACTGACCTGGTTTTGATCCCCAAGACTAAGAAGGGAGAGGAGAAAAAGAAAGAGGGAGAGAAGAAGAGAAGAGAGGGAGAAAACAGGGAAGAGAAGGGTAAAGAAGAGCAGGAGCAAGAGAAGGAGAAGGGAGAATGAGGATCTGATCCCTACCGACCGGCTGAGATTAGATGCTGGTGTTACAAATCATACAGGGATGTGACAATCTTCTCCTGCAATATTTAGAAGTCCAGCAACCAGAAGGGAAAAAGCAAACAGTTAACTTCATCTTAATTTTTTTTAGGAAACTGCAAAATGCTTCCCTATCATTTTCAGGGCTGTCAATCCAAAACAATGTTGGCTGTGGGAAATGACAGAAAAATAACTTAGTTCCCTCTACAACTAAATAGCAGGTTGAAAAAAAAAAAAAAAAAAGAGAAGAAGAAGAAAGTAGGAAATTGTAGAATAAAAAAATGTGAGAAAATCATCATCCTATCACGATTGATTCATGGATGTCACATAGAGCCCCACCTCTTGGACAGTACGTGGATGCAACAGCGAAAGGCCACTGGACATTTAAATGGTAACTGAATTTTGGAATATTCAGAATTGGGGCCCAGCGGGATGGCTCAGTGGTCTAAAGCAACTGCTTGGGAAAGCTTGGGCGGCTTCAGGGATCGCGGTTCAATCCCCGGCACCACATGCTGCGCCAGCCCTGCCGTCAGGGCGCGGGCTGAGTCAGCCATAAAAATGAGTGAATAAGCAAATAAAGGTTATGAAACAAGAAAAACATAAATAAAATAAAAAAATTCTTTAAAAAAAAAAAGAATCATTAATATTTTTAGGATTAGCACCAGCACCTGGTTATATTTAAGAGTCCTAGGGAATGAGAGATATACAGACATATTGACAGATAAACTTGTCACTGAACTGCAATTTGCTTCGAAATAATATGGGGAAAAGGGAAGCGGGTGGGTGGTAGGTAAAACCTATGGTCATGAATTGCTAAGCTGGAAACTGACTGAGAGACACTGAGATATTAGCAGAAGTATGTGGGGCATTTTCTTGTTTTCCTTTTTATCTAATAAATCTTATTCGATGCAGCTCTCCTCCACGACTCATGGGAAAGATTCGTTCTTTCTAGTAGATAATTAAGGAAATAGACTGAGAAGCAAAGTGGAAAATATTCTGAAGGGAGGATGCATAAATCAGGAAGTCAGAAAAATTAAAAAGACTAAGAAGACAGAAGCAGAAAGGGTTGCATGCGAGCAGAAAAAGGACGCAGCCGGAGCGAGAGCAGCGTGGATTCAGACAGACTTGTGAAATTATATTACCACCTTGTGGTCTTTCAGAATATTGCCCCTCGATGCTCGAACCAGCATGATTTTTCACACCTGTAGGCATTTGTGGGGCTGTGGCGCCTACACCTGCACCTGCTGTGGATGTTTTAAAGTCTATACCCGAATTGCAGTCCCATCTCTTCTTTGTGACATAAATCACCCTGACACTCCTAATAGTTTCAGACTGTCTCCACGTATTATCACGGATCTCAATAATCACTTGGCTTTGCTGCCTCGATTTTCCTACTTTGTATGTTCGAGGTGAGCTTTTTGAGTTTGTACGAGCAATTCCTGCCCACCTCGCACCTTCTCTTTTCCCCCAGGTGTGTGCTGCAGTAGGCGGCAGTCACCGTCCCCTTGGGGAATTGGTGCGCATGGGGGGAGCTTGCTCCCCATTTCCTTCCCCCCCTGCTGTGCTGCTCTGCCACCCTAGGCCCCCTTCTTTGTTTTTATCTTATCTTCTTTTGCCGCTTTATTTCCACCATGACTCATCTTAACTTTTAACTCTTCTTGTGTCCTTCAGCATTCTCTTTATCTTTTTTTCTTACTTTCAACTCCATAAAAGTTATTTCTGTTGGAATACGTGACAAGGCAGAGGCATGGATTCATATAGGGCGGGTAAGGTTTGTGGAGTGTGGAACTGATAGCCAAAATAGCCCCACCACGCAGCCTGGTCATGCAAGCCAGAATATCCCACCCACCACTGTCCAAGCGCCGGTACGGGTACACACGCACGCATGCGCACACACAAGGCACATGGCACCTTTTAAATTCTCTCCTGTTCGTGCATCCTGATGCACTGGGCTAACTGGCCTCCCTGCTTCCAGTCAGTACCCCTCCTGCTGACCCTCGATAGACACCCAGTTATTTCCCGAAAGTACACATGGCTAATCTAGGAGAGCCATCACTGAACTGCCGGGCTGATGGCCTTGTTGCCAGCTCATTCCCAAAGGCTTTGGAGAAAGGCATGTTTTCAAGACCTCGTTGAGAAGGCCAATTTTATGATGTCCTCTGGTGTAAACTATCCAGTCCCAAGAATCCACTTTCTGTGCACTTCGATATTTTTTTCTAACGTCCACCATGGCAATTCAAGCATTTCAGTCCCACTCATGAAGGCCAACATTTCTTGGTAGCTTCTAAGAATCTACCTGCATCATCTCCTGGAGCCCTTATAAAGATGTTGAACTCCGTATCTCAAGAGAGTATCCACACATCAGTAAGCTCACCCTACGTTACCAAACAGGTTAGCTCCATTACTGAGTTTTCCATTGGTTTTATGAGCTCAGTTTCAACTGGTTTTCAGATCCAAAGAGAGACCTTTTACATCACCAGAAAGATACTCCAAAACATGGAGACCATGGCAGGAGCTCTGTTTTTTGCATCTAATGGTAATAATGAGCTCCATAAACTGAGCTCAGTTTTTCATTATCTGTCTTCAGGGTATCAATGTAATTCACTTATAAAAATTCAATTATGTTTGTATTTATTATTCTCTCTGTTCATTTCAAACTCCTGTACAAGTGGTACACTGGGCCAAGGAGTAGTATGCTACTAGGGCACTATCCTAGTATCACCATTAGGACACTTTACCTTCAAAGTACTGTGCAGACATATGCGGTCATTCAGACTGACCTCTAGTGCCCTGCTCTGTCTATGCATCACCAGCCAGAGTGGTGAGAGAAGTAGCTTCTATGTTAGCTACCTGCTTTTTTTTTTTTTTTTTTTTTGTCTTTTTGAGACAGGGTCTCGCTATGCAGTTGAGGCTGATCCTGAGCTCACTTTTGTAGCCCAGGCTGGTCTCGAACTCGCACCAATCCTCCTGCCTCAGCCTCCTGAGTGCTGGGATTACAGGCGTGCGCCACCACGCCCGGTAACCTGCTTTCTTATACCACTTCTGTCACCATCTACTGCAGATTAGGTTTCCCAGAAACTAATGCCAAGAATGGGGGGGTGGGGGTTAGGAAAAAAGACCTATGAAGAAGAGGGAGGAGGCATCACTGCTCAGGAGAAAATCCAACTATGAAGACGACCTCAGGGTCTCTGCCAGACCAAATGGGAGGTCCATGGCTAGGACGGCCAATTAAAGCAGTCTGACATTAGGCAGAAATCCCCAAGTCATTGTATCATTGACTAGGGCCGGCCCAGAAAAGTGTGATGTCAATTTGAATAAGGCAGAGCCTGAAAGAGCTACCAGCTGGGGCCTGTTAGCTAATCACAGCTCCGCACAAACCGCAAGGGGATCTGAGTGACACATTTTCAAATATGCCACAGGTATTGATAGACACACAAAAGTTAATCAATTTAAATATTAATAAATTTAATAACCTTGTTAGAGTAAACTAAATTATAGTTTCTAAGGGCAATCAATATAATTTAAGAGTTATACTATTAATTTCTTTTAATTTGTTGAAAAGAAAGATTTGTGCTACTGTTGTTTGGACAATTAAACACCTATATCTTGTACTCTCAGTAATTAATTTAAAGATAACAATATGCAATATGTTGACTGTTGCTACACTCCTATTGTCTTATTTTGAATTTTTTTAATTTTTAAAAAATCTATTTACTTATTTATATAGTTGGTATAGGGTTTCGCTACACAGCTTGGACTCATAATGACCCTCCTGTCTCAGCCTCCCCAGTCTGAAATTGAGTGCAACACCACATTCAGTCTCAGTGGCTGGCAGGGCATGTGATATCAGGGATCCTGGCACTTGCCAGGCAGGCATTTAGACAGCTGAGCTATCTCTCCAGTCCTGAAATTTTATGCCTTCCTTTAAAAGTTTAAGAAGTGTAGACAAAAATTAAGTAATAATATTTTTACATTTCAAAGGTGTGGTGCAGGTTTGGCTATGAGTGAGGCAAACCAGCCAGGCAGAGAGGATGTTGATATGAAAATGAAAAGAAATATCAGAATTTGAAGAGATGAAGGACTTTGAGTTGGTGGACTATTTCTAAGTGCAGCTAAACTGTGAGGTGGAAGTCAAGGTGAATGGGAAGCAGTGGGACCTGGGACTCAGGTAAGAAACACTTTCATGGGTGAGGAGCGAGTGCAGCAGGAAATGACAGGGACAAACTGGGAGATAGGAGTCTACCCAAGGCAAGACAGAAATAGTGGGGGGTGGGGGAGCCAAGAAAATATCCATTGATCTCTTGAGTCCAGAACAAAAAGAAAATAAAAGAATGAGAAGCCTTCACTTTGGCGACTGTGAGTGGCACCCTTAGGAAAACACTGCCTTCAGGTAAAGCAAGGAAGATGGGAGACACCTCGTAAAATCTATCACAACATATCTTTAATAGGGCAGCTATATGTCCTACTCCTGTATCTTAAACTCCACCCCCAACACACACATTCACTCCTCTACTGACAATAAAGACATAAAACAGTCTATGTTCCTAACATCTGTGTGTGTACAGTCTATCACAAAAATTCTGCAAATTGCAGAGGAAGGTGTTGAACAACAGAAAGGCATTCTCAATTTTGATGGCTAGAAATCCTTGGATAAGGTGCTAGCCAATTCAGTTACTGATGAGGGGGTCTCCTCTTGGCTTGTAAATATCCAAGTTTCATGTTGAGTTTACTTGACCCTGCCTGGAGAAGACAGTAGAGAGGTCGAGCTTTCTGGCACCTCTACTCAGGCACTAATCTGACAGGGCATGAGGGTACATACCTACAATCCACCATGGATTGAGCCAGATGGATTACTGTAAACTCTAGGCCAGCCCAGAATACAGAGTGAGTTCAACACCTGCCTGAACTACATAGCAAGACCCTGTTTTACAAAACAAAACAAAAACACTAATCTTGACCTTGTTTAATCTTTTTTTTTTTTTTTGGCTTTTTGAGAGAGGATCTTGGCATGCAGTTTGGGCTGGCCTTGAGCTCACTTTTGTAACCCAGGCTGGTCTCGAACTCGCAGTGATCCTCCTGCCTCAGCCTCCCAAGTGCTGGGATTACAGTCATGTGCCACCACACCAGGCACCTTGTTTCATCTTAATTACCTCCTTCAAGGTCTTGTCTCCCAGTACAGTCACTCACATGAATGGGTGCATGGGGAGGTTAGGGCTTCAACATACAGATTTTGGAGGACAGCAACATTCATTCAGTCCATAACAACCAAAAGTCAGCTGAAAATCCCTTATAAAGTGCATATGTACACACACACACACACACACACACACACACACACACATATATTTTTGAGAGGAGACAACGGAAAGTCCAGTTGGACCTAATCCCTCCAATTTCTGATTGTCTCTCGCATGACAAGGAAAAAGAAGGGCAGGAAGGACACTCCATTCAACCTTTACAAAGACTGGCAAAATTAACAACAGTCTCAGCCATACTTCCATGTTTACTGCAGGAGATGAGTAAACTGATGCTGTAACACTGCACCAGGTGACACAAGACAAAGGAAAACAATTCTCCTTCAAGCAGCAAAAGAAATTCACTGGTAAGTGTGGTCAACAGGTTCATTTCTTTACATTTTAATGTTTTTGTTTTTTTAAAGTATTTCAAAACTGAAACTCAACCATCTTTTCTGGTAGGACTGTGTTGGGTCCTTGTTAGAGTGTCACCAAGACAGCCTTTTAATACGACATCCACCAGCCTTGTTTCCATGATGGGCAGGGGAGGCAAAGTGGTACAATAATAGCTTCATAGGGTTGGGGGATAGTACAGCAGCTTGAGTGCCTGCCTGACAAATGTAAGGTTTTGTGTTTAATTCCCAGTACTAAAAAATAAATAAATAAATAAATAATAAATTAATAAATTAGCTTCTTAAAATGTAACAAGATTAAAATGGCAACTCTTCATCAACTAGTTACTAAATATACAGCTTTATTACAGGGCCTAAATAATTTTCCAACAATTAAAGTTCACAGTGTAAATAACTGCATAGAGCAAACAGAAAATTTGAGTATAAACTAAGATGGTTGATACATAATCTTTTGTTGAATGAAAACACAATTTTTTTTTTAGGGGTCTACAGGGTGTTAGGGTCTCACTACTAGATCAGACTCATAGTAATCCATCTGTTTACAGCCTCCCAAGAGCTGGAATTATGGGTGTGTGCCACCACACCAAGTCTCAAATGCCACCTCAGTGCACCTCAGGGGAGGGGAAGGCAGGCCCAGGATACGAACCCCTGGCCCCTACCCCTGCTTGCAGGTGCTTTAGTCTGCTGAGCTATTTGGCTAGGCCTCTGAAAAAATATTTGTTATGTTTTCAACAAAATGTTGAAAATTTTGACAAATACAAATTTTTCTACAAAAATGTTTCAGATTTACTCTCCTTTTGTAATGTTCTGGTTGAATGAAGGCAAGGGAGGAAATAACCTGGAGCCACTGTCAGTTCTTTAGTAAAACGGAGATTCTTGCCTGCCTAGCAACTTACTATAAACAGCCACTTTCAAAAAAAAAAAAAAAAAAAAAAAAAAAAAATCCATAATGCTTGACTGGGGTTGTATTGACTTTCATGTAGCATTATGGGTAAACAGTTACAGGCTTTGGTTGTAACTCATTTAGAAGGAAAAATCATCATTTACTATTTACTTCAACGGTATGCATCAGGAGCACAAGTCTGGACTTTGTAGCAACCTTTCAAGACCCTATCCTCAAAATAAAAAATAAAATAATCTGAGGAATATAACTGGAGAGTGAATGCCCTGGATTCAATCTCTAGTACACAAATAACAAATTTATCTTAAATATATATAGTGGGAATTCAAAAGACTGCTAAGGATACTACATTCATAGTCATCAATGAGAAATTAATGGCAGTTAAAAGTATATATATACTACAGCTGGGGCTCAACTAAATTAAAATCAAATCATGCCCCTCCCCCAAAAAGTCTCTGATGAAAGAGTAAAATGGATTTAAAAGTTCCAAGTCATGAATAGTTTCTCTAATGAAGTGGCTTTGCAAGTATCACCTCAGAAAGTTATTCTGGACAGCAACTCCTCAAATGTCTACCTCTCTACCTCTAAATCTTGTTTCATTCTTGATGGGTTTTTGTTTCTGCTTGATTGGAAATATTTCTCAACTACACAATTTCTTTTTCAATCGGGAAATTTATGCAGAAGTCCATTATGCACCTACCACTATGTCTGGTTCTGAGACTCTAAAAATATAAAGTTCATAGCCATGGAGCATGAAGTCTGAGCAGAGACACACTAATCACTAGCAGGCAAATGTCACCTGAGGAGTCCTCAGAGCACTGCTAGGGAGAAGGGGCAGAAGGTACAACTGACCAAGTAGGAAGTGGAACTTCTGGACAAGGAGCTTCACAGAGCTTTTTAAAGTTTTTGTTTACTTTTTGTCTTTTTGAAACAGGGTTTTGCTATACAGTTCAGGCTGGTCTTGAGCTCACTTTTGTAGCCCAGGCTGGTCTTGAACTTCCACTGAGCCTCCTGCTTCAGCCTCTCAAGTGCTGGGATTACAAGCATGTGCCACCATGCCGGGTGCTTTTTAAAGTTTTGGCAATCAGAAATCAGTCTGTGAGCTAGCTCAGCAGATTTAATGCCTGCTTAGGCAGCCCTAGGGGCCCAGAATCCAATCCCCAGCCCGATGTGCAACCCACTCCTGGGGTTGCTGAGATGACAACTGAGACTGGGCATAGTGGCACACACCCGTAATTCCTGCTCTTGAGAGGCTGCTAATAAGTGGGCTCACTATGATTCTGATCTGTGTATTGAGACCCTGCAGACCCTGTACTAAATACATTTTTAGAATTTTTTTTTATTTTATTTATTTTTGTTTGTTTCAGAACTTTTTGTTTGTTTATTTATTTTTATGGCCGGCTCAGCCTGCCCTGAGGGCAGGGCTGGCGCAGCATGTGGTGCCGGGGATCGAACTGCGGTCCCTGCAGCTGCCTAAGCTTTCCTAAGCAGGCACTTTAGACCACTGAGCCATCCTGCCGGGTCCCCTAAATACATTTTTTAAAAAAAGAAAAAAGCACTCAGTCTCAGCCGGCCCAGCCTCCAGGACGTGCTGAGACAGCAATTGGGACAGCATGGCCCTGTAATTCAAGCTACTGGTAAACTAAAAACAGGCAGATCACTATTAGTCTGATCTAGTAGTGAGACCTTGAACACCCTGTAGACCCTTCCCCTAAAATAAAAATAATAATAATAATAAATCAGTCTGTTCAAGAAAAGTATGAACAAAAGCACAGATTGCTAAGTGCCAGAAGCATAAACAAATAGGCCAGGGAGTTGGAAGATACTAAAAGACAAAAAAGGCTGAGACCAAACCATAGGAACCAGTAGCTTAAAAATCTTGATTCCATGTAGTATGAATGCTTTGAAGAGTTTTAAGCAGGGAAGGCATTTCTTTTAGTTATACAGATTACTCTGAGGCTGTCAGAAAATGGATATGAGAAGCCAAGCTAACAGACTAATACAAAGAATGCTGAAAGAAGCCACATATATCATGAATATTAACCAGAAGCAACCACTACCAAAATTATCTTGGTAAAACGATTAAAACAAAAGGACAAAAGGACAAAGAAAAACTCGTCAGGCCCTACAGGCAAAAATAAACGAGCACAAAAATCAGTATTCTTAAAATGCTGAGAAAATTAAGCCAATATCAAAAATTTTCAAATGCAAGAAGTAACTCAAGTTACTATTAGTCAAGAATATCATATGGGGTAAGGGAGAAAGCTCGGTAGAATAAGCACTTGCCTAGTAAGCGCAAGGTCCTGAGTTCAATCCCTGGTACTGCACCCCCCCAAAAAAAAAAAAAAAAAAAATCATACAAAATTGAGTTTTAAGTTATAGAAAAAGTCCAGATTGTGTAATTATGCAATATAAGAAATACAGTACACAAATGTACTTCCAAAGGCAATCTATTAGGGAAAGTCTGTACATTTTCTGGAAAAGGATATATAATAAGTATTTTAGGCCTTGGGAGAAAGTTTCTCTTTTCCTCCCTGCTGGCTGAGGATCTGTCGCCATCATAAATGACACAGTAACTATCTGAACCCAGAGGTTCATGACCAACCCACTTCTTCAAAGAAAACAAAGGGTCACTGATGTCCTTCGCCCTGGGAAACCAACAGTACCTAAGACAGAAATTAGGGAAAAACTCGCCAAAATATACAAGACACACCAGATGACATTTCTATGTTTGGATTCAGAACCCATTTTGGTGGTGGCCTTGGCATGATTTATGATTCCCTAGATTATGCAAAGAAAAATGAGCCCATAAATAGAGATGTAAGACATGGCCCGTATGAGAAGAAAAACCTCAAGAAAGCAGCGGAAGAAATGCAAGAACAGAATGAAGAAAGTCAGGGGCGCCGCAAAGGGAATGTAGGTGCTGGCAGAAAGTGGGCTAGACAATGGAGCTCAGCTGAAGGAGTAGGGATTCTGCAGTGCCTGTCTTTAGTGACTGCGGCTTTTTTCATGAGAGGATTTAATAAACTATAAATCCTTAAAACCTTAAAAAAATATTTTAGGCCTTGCACGTGACATGATTTTTTTGCATATTCTTTGATTTCCTTTAACAATTTTTTTCTTTTAATATATGTGAAACAGGGTCTCAGTACACAGCTGGGACTCAGTGATCCAGTTTGCAGCCTCCCAGCACTGGGATTACAGGCGTGTGTCACCATGCCCAATCTCTGTGGCCAGCTCAGTGTGCCCAGGGGCAGAGCCATCCAAGGATAGAATCCTGGCCCCTACACTTGCCTAAGCAGGTGCTTAGTACACTGAACTATCTTGTCAGCCCAAAAGCTCTTTAAAACCGTAACAATACTCATTCAGTAATTATACCCAAAGGACACAGTTTGAAAAACCTGTACTGTACTAAAACATTAACCTCATGCAATATGGAGATGATGTAAGTTTGGTTATGAAGATGTCAGAATGGGCTCACAATTTCTAAGATATATAATTCTATATAAATAGTTGTGTACTTCCTTACTTGCTCTTCTAGCAAAAAAAACCTTAAGTGATAGCTAAGCAGTACAATGTACTTCTTAGTTTTCTAAGTGTCACCAAAAAGATTCTAAACGGAACCAGACTCTGAAGAAAGGATTTACTGTAGGGCCGAAGTAGGCAAGATAAGTCTAGAATGTCTTGGCTTGCCAGAAAGTGTAATGCAAAAGGAACTCTATTTGATGCCACTCCCACAAAACAAATCCAAGACAACAGATCATAATCCAACTGATGAAATCAAATCTGGTGACAGAAAGATACAGGCATACCAGAAAGAGCCTACAGCGAGACCCTAGTGCACATGCAG
This sequence comes from Myocastor coypus, assembly GCA_004027025.1. NCBI lineage: Eukaryota > Metazoa > Chordata > Mammalia > Rodentia > Myocastoridae > Myocastor > Myocastor coypus. The sequence goes on along the minus strand of PVJA010002474.1, from coordinate 80,515 downwards.
AACAAGGTAAAACGGAACTCAACTTTTCAGCCATCAAAATAGAGACATGCAGAGGCAAGAATTATTCACTGCTTCCAAAATGAAGGGAGGAAGCAGCACACTTAAGAAGCAAAACTTTTATACAACCTTCAAAAAAAGCTATTCAATTCACAGGAAATACGTTGGCCAGGTAATTGAAATGAACAACCATGTCAGGTATGAAACCCTAGCCACTGTAACATCACTTTTGGACTTGAAGCTTCATTCAAAACCAGCAGATAAACCCAATTTGGAAAAAGATTCTATAAAACATCTAAACAAATTCCCATTTGGTGCCAAACTGATCTTCATGGTAAGGAGCACCTGCAGGCTGCACCCATCTTCCTCATCTTTCTATACATACCACTGCCAGTGCCTGCACATTTGAGGAATGGTGAAGACTCAGCGTACGGAGGAGTGGGCAGGAGGACAGCACATTTTAGGAGAGCAAGGGAGACCCTGTCTAATTCTGCATGAATTCCTTGAACTCACAGCAATCTTCCTGCCTCAGTGTATTAAGTACTGGGGGTACAGGCATGTGCCACCAAGCCCAGCAGGATATGAAATTTTTGAACAGCATGTATTCGCAAATTATGTAATACACATTTTCAAATTTACCAAAGTAAACTTTTGGGGCCTGGCAGGATGGCTCAGTGGTCTAAAGCGCCTGCTTAGGAAAGCTTGGGTGGCTGCAGGGACCGTGGTTCAATCCCCGGCACCACATGCTGCGCCAGCCCTGCTCTCAGGGCAGGCTGAGGCCAGCCATAAAAATAAATAAATAAACAAACAAAAAGTTCTGAAACAAGAAAAAAAAAAAAAAAAAAAGTAAACTTTTTCAGAACTTAATATATGATGAAATCAGAAAGTGATTTCATCTCTCTAAATATGCTTTTACTAGCAGCACATTTAGTTCTCTGTGTGAAGCTAGTACATGTACGCATCTTCACTGTTCTTTCGCCCTTCCCCTCCCCTCCTGCACCCACCTCTCGAGCCCCTTCCCCTAGGAGTGAGCCCACCTCCCTGCTTCCTATTGTCGATATTTTATTTTGCTCTTTATAATTTGGGCTTCTTGTGTATGTGAAACCACTTGATACTTACATGTGTGTGTCTGATTTATTTCTCTTCACATTATGGGCTCAAGGCACATTCTTTTTCCTACAACTAACTCAAGCTTACTTTTCCTTATGACAGAGTAGTACTCCCTTCTGTGTAAGCATCCTACTTGCTTTATCCACTTGTCTGTTGATAAGATATATGAGTTGCTTTCTATGCTACAATGAATAGACTTAGCTATGATGAACTGCGCTGGGATAAACTACCTTTTAAAAGTTTTCTATTTCTTTTACAAAATAAAAATATCAGTAAATTGACAGCATAAAAAATTATGGATATATTGGAGTTAGAACCCAACTTTATTGTTACAACCAATTTTTATTTACAGAATATAAATCTCTTCAAAAAGATACATTCCTTCATTTAATCAATGGTAAAAAGCTTTACTAATCAGAAATAAAGCCTAAATATCACATGTTTAAACAGAAAAACAAATATCTTCATTAAAAGTTCATGAACATGTAAAAAAATGTATCTTTGCTTAAACAGTTACATGAATGAGGCTATTTTTAATCTTCTTCACAGGCAACGCCTTTTTCTACACAGAACTAATTTTACTTAAATTAACAGCAGTAGAAAGGCAAAAACTGAATTTTAACCATGAAAATATGCAATGAACAACAGGAAGTATCTCCATTAGCAAACAGATTAACAAGTTCTCAGGCCCTCTGACCCTTTCTGAGGCATATCAGAACGCCCACAGGAAGGTCGCTTTCACTGGAGAGGCATCGATACACATTCAGTGCTGAGACTCCGTGCAGCACTTATAGTATATACAAAGCAGCATTACACTACTATAGTTCACATTTGACGAACACAAATGTCAGCTTTATGCCACAGTTTCCCAATTCAACATACAGCTTAATGTGATGAAAATTACTCTTGGGATAATATCATGTCTTTTTCCTTAGTGTGATATGTGTATTTTAAAACTCAAATACTTCTTATCAGGGAAACTTGACCTAGCTGTACAAAGGCTTCTAAATACAGAACAGTCAGAAAGTTTCTTCTTTCCAGATTCCATTCATTTATATTTTAGTATACAGAAAACTAACTCAGATTACTGAACAATAATGTGGACTTTTGTTTTTCCTTTTTTTTTTTGAAGTACCACGGATTGAACTCAGGACCCTGTGCTTGCCTGGCAAGTGCTTATTCTACTGAGCTATCTCCCTGGCCCATGATTATTGAACAATAAAAACTTAAGTATGTCACTACCTAAATTTAAGTAGCAACACACCACAACTAAAACTATGGCAAGCAAACACTCTCATCTCATCTCCTCCACTGCTTTTGGGGGGCTCCTTCCCAAGTCACAGGAACTAGTTTACATAGATACAACTGGATTTTAAACTATCTCTGAAAGTTCCTTGTTAAAAGTTTTGAAATTTAACTAACAGCCTACAATTTCAATCAGCTAGGTTATTTCTTAGTCTTTACCAACTAGTTAAAATACAATTATATGACATTTTCAATTTTTATGAACTTCTTAAATTCTGTTAAAGTGATCAATTGCTAACACCCTTACTGGGTAAAATGTTAATGAAAAAATAAGACAGGGATATTTTAGAGAACATTATTTTCATAATGAGAAAATCTATAGGATTCATCATGAATACAGATATAACGATATTTTAACCCTGTTTTATAATGTCAGTAGTATGCTAAGGACATATAGCACAGAAGAGAAAGAAAATTTCAGGAGGAAAGGATACTAAAGACTTGAGTTTCAGGTGCCTCAAACACAAAAAGCATTGTAGAGCTTATGTATTATTTTTACTCGCACAAATAGTTCAGATTTTCTTTCCATAACACATTGTGATCCCAAAATGAAAACTTAACAGAGAAAGACCTGTTAAATAATTAACTCACCAGCATCTTATGAATTTCAGCTTTCTAATATTCAAAGTAGTACAAACTTCACGTATTTTCTTTTGCTGCAACATTTACTGTCGATTTTGAAAGATGGGGAAAGACTACTTAAATGCTAAGGTGTTTTTGTGTAAAGACATCAACCCGGGAGTTAACACTATAATCACACCAGTAAAACATGTAGTAGGTAAAGAAGGTGACTCAAGGTAACAAAGTTCTCTTTCTTAAAATAATCAAAACAAAAGGAGTGCCTTACATGTATTAGTAAAGGACATTCTAAAATACAATGAACCAAAGAAAGACCAGATTAAATGTGTTCTGAAATAAAGATAAAGCGACTTCACCACATGCATGGAATTCTTTTTCCTCTGTGTGTAATAATTACTAGCAATTGCCTTCTGTATAATGTTGTGCAAGGCACTGCCAATAACAAAACTCTCACACAGCACAGTTAACTATCGACTAATTAATATTAAAATCTTAAATCTCTAATACTTTTGAGCACAGTATAAAATACTTCTAAGAAGCCTAAAGCACAAAATCAAATGGGTACTTTCCATTGTATTATGAAATAATGAGCTCAAAAAATGGCACAGAAGGCTTTGACGTGTAAAAAAAAATACCTGATTACTTTTAAATGGTATAATATACATTAATGAAGTTAAAATATTTCTCACAAAAAATGTTGTCATTAAAAGATTACATATATCCTGTCTTTTACAATCACACAACTTTAGTGAAGTCATCTGAGATATGCTTAAATTGAAGGGAAAGACAGTACTTCTCTCTTACAAGTATATAGGATTCAAATTCACACTGAACTTCAAAGTTTTTTGTCGAAAATGTTAATGATCCTGAAGTGAGAAAAGGTAATACTTTAGTTTGCAACCATTAAATCATATTTAGTTTCTCTTAGTTTAGAACTGTGACTCAAGAATGGACATGTATTATTAGTAAAAACGCATCCAGGAATTGAACGTCACAAAAATTAATAGGAACTAACAAACAGAGAAAAGTCTTATTAGGCACTGAGAGGCTAAATAAATAAGTACGGACACTGACCAAAGCTGATGAACCCTATTTCCAGTTCCTGTTATCTCACTGTGCAGCCAGAAGTGATGGCTATTTCCAGTCTAAACCAACAAGCTGGATCATTTCCTGGCAGACAAATTTCTACAAAAGGATAGAGATTTTGAAACAACACACAATCTCATATGCAAGATACAATTCACAATAATTTATAAATTTTTATTTACACTGTTTTATATACATTCAGGCAGACCTAGTTGATGAATTTTGTGCTCATATTGATCTGAGAAGATCATGTGAACAGCATGATTCACTACCACATCTCTTTGACTTCCAGGAAGTGGTGGTAGCAGGGGGTTAGGAGAGAGAAAAAAATCAAATATTACTTGTCAAATAAAATCATAAATGTATGTAAGGGGAAAAAAAGGAGGGGATGTGGAATTTTGCTTGTTAAAGCATCCAGGCCACTATGGTCTACTGACTAACATTAAACAAACATGAATGCCACATTTAACAACCATTTTCCTATTTACAAAACGAGCTTACTACCAGTTGAGCGATTAAGTAAGGCATTCAAGTTCCTCAGCTTTAATAAAAAAGCAACTGATATCGTAGCAAGCCACAGGTCAAATTTCAGAAGGATGAATTCAGAGTGTTGTTGAGATTTACCCTCCTTTAGAATCCTTTAAATGGTCAATATAAAAGGAAGTAATTTTGAACCCTATTACCAGTCTGCACCATAATCCCATAAACCTGTACAGGAAGGAGGAGCATCGCAACGTCCCAAGTCTAGCGAAAAGTGGGAGCAGTATTTTACCTATCTTAATTTGTTCCCAAGATCCATGGCACACTTGAGGGCTAGCTAACCTGACAGCCTTCATTCCTGGCTACATTCACTTCTAAATGTGTCTCTCTGAAACCATTACAGCAGTGTCACAGCTAGCAGTTATGCACAGTCTACCTGCAATGGCTCCATGAATGTCTAATCAAAATGGGTGGAAGTAAGAATACTGAGTAAAATAGAAAGAAAAATGATCACTCCTCCTCCCCATAGTCCTACAACATATATACTCTTGCATTTTAAAAGGCAAAAAGCAAAAAATCAAAAGTACTACATATTCTTTATCGTTCCATGGTAACATTCTAATTGTAGATGAGAATTCTACCAAAAACAATTTCTGAAGTTCACTTTAACATTATAAAAAGCTATTAATTTTTATTTAATTGTTCCATCCATTTAGTCAGCTATGCAAAATTATATTAATTTTACAGCAATATGGTTTATAAAAACAGAAATGAACATTTATAACATTGGGGAGGTAGAAACCAAATCTTGGTATAACACTGTTACAGATACAAACATAGTAGATCCTACTTATGTAACTAGAATTCACCATTTAAAATGCCCTTTAAGTGTTTAGACTTACTTTATTAGCTTTAAACAGCTTGAGATAATCCAAGTATTTTAATGCACTTGTCTGAGAATATAAGTCATTTGGAATAATACACCAGACTCCCAGAAGATTTCTCAGAGGATAAATTTGTAGTTGCATACTTGAAATATGCAGATTCATTACGCTAACTTTGTACATGAGCACTTATGTGACCAAAGTGCAAAGCTTGTCACACTAGTTTTCTAAGTAAAGTTAACCATGACTGCTCCTGTTCACAGAGCAGTTTTCTAGACTTGAAGCCTTCTTAACTATTCCAAAGCACTAACTTCCTTCTATATAACTGCTTCCCACTTACCCCTGTACAAAACAAAATATATAAAAACACAATAAAAGCAACAGAAGCCCTCCTACCACAAATATTTCTGCTTAATTCACATTTTGTTATTTTTCAGATTTTAAGTGTATAAGACTACTATCCTACATGTATCCTAAATCCTTATTTGATTCATTTAACTGCTTCAACAGATTACTCTGACATTATATGTATCAAGTCATCACTATCACACTAAAGACACAACAAAACAAATTACAACTTGAAACTAGGATGTAAAAGAATGAATCTGAACAGATTTTTTAAAAACTTAATAATTGTTTTCAAGTATGATAAGTTTTGAGTATTTGAAAGATTAGCAATACATTTAATATGAAGAAAGCATCTCAAGTAAAATACAATTTTTAGTTAGAAACAATTTGATAATGTAAAACTTGAGCAGTAACTTAAATGACCACATTAAGCATTTTGCATACATTTCTCAATACAGATTTTGGTGACAATCTTTATGTTTATCCCAGATTATATGGTAAATACTCTTATATTGCCCGACTATGTAGACAAGAATTTCATTTTAACTTGCATTTCCCCTAAAGGAAATGTTTTCCAGTATTCAACTTAAAAAGATGGACCCAACTAAGACAGTGAATGTATTTCCCCCCTCTAAGCACATAATCTTATATGACCATCCTAAATTATCTATACCAGTCAGCAACTGACATTTCAAAAGTAAATCACGCATTCATACAGTGAATCAAAATAAAAAGGTTACACTGAACAACCAGAATTGTTTTCTAAAATAAATCATAACATAAAATTTTAAAATTACTTCTCTAGAACACTCTGACACAGATATACTTAGGAGGAAATTGATGAAAGCAGTCACAGAATCATGTTAAATTTATAATAAATAACCCACATGACATAAATTATGAAAGACTTAAACTGACATCTTTATACCTGTTGCAGATCTAAGACATCTGTGATCAGCCACATTCTGACAGCAATAGGTATAATTGTTGACATCACACAATCTATGTAAAAAATAAGATTGGTTCTTTAGAGGCATAATTTGTAAAGCAAAATAACCAAATTAAGTAACAGAATTTTAATGGATATTGGCTTTGTGGAATTTCTTAAGAAAAAAATTCACAACCACTGCTCAGCTACTGAGAATTAATTAAATCTCTTCTTTACTCAGGCGCTTTTAATGCAGTAACCTCAGGCTTCATTTTAAAGTACTGGTTAAAACGAACGATTGCATACCTAGTAAGAAAACAGAATGACAACAAAATTAGTGAAATTCAGAAGACTCTTAATTTTATTTTAACTCACTCTCTAAGCTTCCTAAGTTTTCAAAGGACAGATTTTTTTAGTTTACTGCACCACCTACTGGACAGTCTTCTAATACTTAAGAGCACTGAACAAACTTCAGTACCATAGAAGATAGACCTACCGTCAGATGCATGTAGCCTTTGGAATAGAAACAAGCAATAATAATAATAATAATAATAATAATAATAATAATAATAATAATAATAATGTTCTCCTTGAGTTCTAAGTGTTATCAAACAAAAGCAGATACAAATGGCATTCATGTAAAGCATTAAACTTACCCAAGGAAATCAAAGTCAATAGTAGAATATTTGGCTTGAATCAAAGCCCATAATCCCCAAAAGAAATGAGAGGCCTTAAAAGGAGAAAAGAAAAACAAAGTCTTATGATGACCTATTTCTTTGCAAAACAAATGGTTAATTCTACCTTTTTCATCTATTATATATACTGAACATTTTTGTTATTAAAAAATGAAACTAATATAGTCCTTGAAATAATTAAAATATATTTTCTTAAATATAAAAAGTTGTCATTTCAATGAAAATAACTGATAGCACATAACATTTTTTCTAATAATAAAACCTGAGTTTTCACCTAAAAATTAGAATTTGAGAAAATGTGTATTGATTTTAGTACTATAAACTTCTGGTACAGTGATATAGTCCTAGAAAATTAAATGTATCAGTATTTTCCAAATAGTTGATGCTCAGTAGTTAATATCACCTATTGCAACTAAGCTTAAAAAACCATTTGTCACATTTTGCTATAGTATCAAAAAGAATATACACAATTCTCTGAAAAGGGAAAATTTTCTTTACAACAGTGTATGTCAATGACGTTATTTCCTCCATCATACTTTAGCTGAAACACTGTCCTACAGTGATGGAATGTAGAGACAGACCTGAAAATCTGTCTTAATTCAGGCAGAGATTAAGGAAATGTGCGTAAATAATGCTCCTTATAAATTTGTTGAGAATTTTTTTTAAAAAGTGCTATCTGAACTGAAATGAGCTTATTTTCAGTACATGTATTCAGAAAACACTTTGATTTTGAAAATTTCTAATATGGATACTAACAACCTGCGTAAAAAAAAGCCCACAGAGGTCTTCAAACATTTTTTTTTTTTTTTTTTGTGGTACCGGGGTTCAAATTCACGACCTTGTACTTGCCCAGCAGCACTTGTGCCTCAGAGCCATCTCCCCAGCTCCCTAAACATTTTTTTTAAGTGTAAAAAAGTCCCAGAAATTAAAATATTTGAGAATCACTAATTTAAATCACATTAGCATCTTTTAAGTGACACAAAGTTATCTATAGATGGTACTTAACCTCCTGTATATTAAAGTGGCTTCATATATTAGACTCTTAATAGAAGCAACAGAAAAAGTTAGCAATTCAGTTCAGTTCAGTTGATGAGTTGCATTTCCAAAAAGCAAACTTAAATCCAAGTAAAATAATATACTTTTAGTACTGCTCTTACGTTTGGAAGTTATGGATATATATATACACATCTCTTGGTGGAGGGTGTGTGTGTGTGTGTGTGTGTGTGTGTACGTACACACGTTGCTGGGAACTGAAGGCAAGGCCTTTGCACTGAGCTTATGTCCACCCTTCCCAGTCACTTTAAAAGTTTTTGAGACAAGGTCTTGCTAAATTAAGTTGCCCAGGCTGTCCTTCAACTTGTGATCACATGCTCTTCACATTCCTGAAGGGACAAGGAATGCACTCTAAGCAGCTACAACAAAAACATGCATCATTCACATGGCAAAATTATGTATGCATTTGGAATCTAAGCCTACATAACCAATTCACTTGTAGTTTTTCTGGTTTAGTGCCTTTCCACCCCACCTCTGTGCCGAGCTCCTTTATTCTTCCTCTTTCCCTATCCCTGCCATGTCAGCGTTTCTAGTGTTCTGACTGGGGACATGCCTCTCCTTTCACTTCTGGTTACTTTTCTTAAGTGATCTAATGTCAAGGCTTTCGTTGCTGTCTCTATTAATGATCCAAATTTCAGTTTCTTTATACTATCAAGCTTCAGACTGTCTCTAAGCAGTTTCCCACAAAAGCACTAGTGAAAAAGAACACCCCAGTCTTTAATTAGACTTTGCTTTCCTCTAAAGCCCATTCTCATCCTAACTGAGCAACTACACTTGAGTAATATTAGAACTCACCACTATGTGGCGAATGCATCTCATCTACTGAACATGCTCCCTGAGATGTGTTTGCTCCCTCTCTTTACTGTGAACTAAGGAGAAAGAGAATTCTCCTTGATTCATGAAATTACTGTTTGAAATTCTACCTATTTTCAGGGTATAGAACAGAAATACATCACAAAAATAAAACTTCAATAATCAATGATTAACACTGTCAAATGTTATCTATGGTCACATTAAGAATACCAAATGGTCTCTATGGGCACATTAGATATGGACTAATAAGCTCTTGTTCAACTTATTTTATAGCAACTATGTCATTATTGATTACCCTTCCGACAACTTCTTCACAGTACAGAAAAAGGCAAGTCTGCAGCTATCTAAGGCATACATGAAAGATGATAAACGGGAAAGACTGAGGGTTTGCTTTTATTTCACTCTACATTCCCGATAAAGTATTTCTCTAAACACCTGAGATGTGACATATATCTAATGATGCTCCCAAGAATGAATGAAAACTTGAGGGTGAGCTTGTTGGCTATCAAGAAGCTATAGCCCACTTTGTCATACCCTTTCTATGTGCAGATAAGGCCCCAGTACAAAAAAAACAAAAGATAAGCAAAGCATACAAACAATAAAGGATAGCAGAATTTCAATAAAGTAAGAATTAAAACAAAAACTAGCTGAACCAATAAAACATTTTCAATAGTTTCTTAATGAGAAAGAACTGGAAGCTGATATTAGGCCCTCACAGTATAAGTAAGCTTACTACATAATGCTTACTCAAAAGCTAAACATATCTAAACTCAAAAGTACATACTATGAGGAATATTGTTAAGTGTTTCCAAGTTTTGTGTCTCTATCAACTGCCCTTTATCCTTTTCCTATCAGGTTTCTTACTCAATATGTGACATGTTTTATAAATGTCTTTACCTTTCATAAAGATATATTTTTCTCAAATCAGGTTAAAAGAATTTTTTTCCGATTCCACTAAATAGAAATGGGTATTAAATATTACCCCCCAAAAGTTACTTGGCATATCTTACTTGCCCTTCTAAATTATAAGTATTTTTGAAGGAATACTTTATGTTCCTTCCAATCCACCTAAACCAGCACAGCAATGATCTTCACACCTAATTAATGAATAATTATAAAGAACTTCATGATCAAACTAGAAGTAACAGCATTTTTAAAGCCATGTACAAATAATGACCATGATACCTACAAAGAGATGTTAAACACAAATGCTTACAAGTAAATCTAATTTAGCTTTCTAAAAGCAAGCAGAACTGTTAACTAAGAATTAGTTGCATAGAAATAAATAAGACCAATCCCTTATGAATGAAAAAAATTAAGTGAGCACAAAGAAAAATGCCAACTGTAGCAGTGATATTTCTCTTGCTATCACAAAATCATTCAAATAAGAGCACTGACTCTGAAATTCCTTAAATGACTTAATGGGAGAAAGGAAACCATGTATTTTCTACTTTAAGCTCATGCTTAAATAGAATAAACAGAAACAGTAGGCACTGTAAGACTGGCTAGAGAATATATCATTAATTGAATCAACAGTTCTACTAAGAATAGGTATGAGAACAGCAGGTAAAGGCCCATTGCAGAATAGCCTCACTTGAGATGCATTCTGAGTAGCCTTGGGGGAAAGCTTGCTGCTAGTAAGATCATGGACCACTACCTTTGTGGGCCACCATAAGGGTCAATTTGTAAAGACAACAGGGCAAATGGTCCTCATTTCAGTAGTACAAGTTAATAAAATATAAAGAGCTAATATAATTGCTTCGTATTCAACTTAACTGTTTAATATCTTGGTTGAAAGCTCACACTGTATTATTTTATCCTCGGAGAATTTAAATTTGTTTCTTAAAAAATAAAAGGACGTAAGTTGAGTGTGGTGGACACTGCTTATGATGCCAGCCACTCAGGAGGCTGAAACAAGAGCACAAGAAGTTCCAGGCCAGCCTGGCTAACTGAGCAGCAAGGCCTGTCTCAGAAAGGATCTGGGGACTGTAAGTCAGTGATAGAGCACCCAGGTTCAATCCTAGTATTGCAATTAAAAATAATAATTCAATAAAAATAATTTAAATTAAAAAGCCCATAAAGAGAAGTAGATTTTAAAACTAACAAAATCATTAATATTATCACAGGAAACAGAAATAATTATTTATTAAGAAAGGTCAAGAAGACAAAACAATAGGTCATGAAAATGTAATTGTACTAGTTTGTCCAATCTACTTTTAGCAGTGAGATATGATTAAACATACTACAGAAAACCTCACTTCCTGTAAGTTTTCCTTTGATTACATGTATGTTTATAATACAAAGATTTTAATTAGATACAAGAAGCAGTTTTACATGTTAATCCTAACCCTAACTTCTATTCATTCATTAAACAAATGATTACTAAGTACGTATCACCTGGCCAGGCACTGGCCTACAGGCTGTGGAGATAACAGTTGATGAAACAGTAACTTTGTTCTCAAAAGCAAGGCAATGGCATAAGATTGTAAATAATCATGTTTTTTCATTATTTTGAACAAAACTGAAAACTAGAAATTTAGAAGCCTTTTTAAAGTTATTTATATTAAGAATCATTTACATTCAAACTTACCAATGCAAACTGATTGACTTGGATGAAGAGTATTTCCACTTCATTTTCAGTAACTTCGCTCCTAAAACCCTTATATTCTTTGTAGGCTTCAAGGTAAGAGCGCAGCCACTGGCTTTGTAGCTCTCTATCTGGATAAAGACTATAGTCCACATCACTTACACCTGCAAGGAAGAAAAAAAAAAAATACATGGGCAGTTTTAAAAACACATACTCTTCTACATATCTTAATCATCATCACCACCACCATTTTTTCATAAAAACCTAACAAAATCTTTTCATTTGTCATTGCAACAGTACATGTTAAATAGCATTTATTAAAATAATAAACCATTCTGGTCCAACTTAATCTCTAAAGTGCATTGTTGTCCTTTACCATGATCAACTTCCACTGCTTCAATTTTCCCCCAAGGTATGTAACTTGAACCACCTTGATCCAAAGCCCCAAATCTGCCATTTAGCAAGGGGCAGGAGGGCCAGTCTTCAGCACTCTAAGAGCACAGTTTGCTCTAAAACCTCAAACCCTGGCTCTAAAACTTTGTGAACATGAATTGGGATAAGAAGTACATATTTTACTGAGACCTTATACATGTCCCTGTTATTATGTTTCACAGAACAATACATACTCCATCTTCTAACTCTAATAGTTCTATTTTTCCATTCTTTAACTCAAAACAAAATCAACCCACAAATCTGATTTCATGATCTACAGTTTGAAAATATAAATCTAGAAGATATGGTTCTGGACCGGTGAGATAACTCAGTGGTCTAAAGCACCTGCTTAGGCAAGCTTAACCAAACACAAGGACCATGTTTCAATCCCTGACACTACATGCAGCACCAGTCCTGCCCTCAGGAAAGGCTGAGCTGGCCAAAAAAAAAAGGATAATGGTTCTTCATAAAGTGATCTAAACATCTCTAATCTTACAGCTTTTCTTCTTCTATCAGCAATTTTATACTATACCTACAAAAAAACCCTTATCTTAAACTTTCTTTTCTCTTCTCTATAGTGTGTTCTTTTCTCTTATACTTGAATATTCAAATTTTACCTAACTTCAAATTTTAGCAGTTTTTTCTCTACAAAACTGCCTGAAGATCACTGTAATTTGCTTGTTCACACCCACATTATCTATGTTACTAATGTGGTTGTTGTCAATATTATATGTACAACTGGTCTTCCCGCCTTCAAATGAGATAGGAAAATGTAAGCAGCAGTCAGCTGTGTTGCCACAGGCCTGCAATTTATCCAGCAATCTGGAAGGGTGAGGCAAGAGGCTCTTAAGATAAAACCCAATTTGGCAGGTTAGTGACTTCACAACAACCTTCACAAAACTATAAAGGAATGGAGGGTGTAATCTGAGTAGAAGCCCTGAGAGCAATTCCCAGTTCCTACACCACATTAAAAAGAAAGAAAGAACGAAAAAAATAAAGAAAGGAAAAGAAAAGAAAAGAAAGAAGAATATATGTGGATTTATGATCTACATATAATAAGCTTGGTGGGAGAAAATAACTGGCAATGTATCAAATATTTTTTCTAACTTATTTGTTTGCAAACCTGAAATACATAAAAATACATGAGTGAAAGAATGCACACAAACACAAATTCAGCAGTGAAGTATTTCTGGTAGGTATAAATTATGAAAGGAATTTCCTAATCCTTAGTTATACAGGACAGTTCACATTTCTAAATACAGAGCATTAAAATGAGTTTAAAATTAATTTTAGTTACATAAAAGCAGCTAAATTTTTGGTACTTAATGATTACAGATTAACATTCAGTAATGTTAATTACTAACACTGGAGTAAAAATTGCTAACGTTCTCTTCATCATAATCGAAATATTTAAGATATCTTGAGCTTTAAAAGGCAATTCAAAAGTACAAGTTCACAGCAGGAACAGCTCACTCTGGCACTAGAGATCGAACCCAGGCGTCAAACTCGGCAAATACTCTGCACCACTGAATAGTGCCCTGAAGCCCAAGCAAATGTTTTAAATGATGATTAGGTCAACTCTTGACACCTTAGAGTCTCAACAGAACCCACAACCATCAATTTCTCCTAGCCACTATTTCCTGAAGGCAATTATGGAAGAAATTTTAGTAATGAAGAGAAACAAAGGAAAAGGATCCATAGAAATAAAAAGTTGTTCAAGTCACCAGCTGATCTCTTAAGAAGAAAAAGTAATTCTGAAAATACTATTTCAAAGTTAAATAAGTTATTTAAGCTTTGGATTTTACCTGCAAATTCGTTGAAATGATTTCCAATATCATATGCCAGATAGTTGTATCCAGAATATTCATAATCAATGAACTGTACATCACCTATGTGAGACACAAACAGAGAGATATTAAGAAACCCAATACAAGATCATAAAATCCCTATGCTATTTGTTATTAAATAGCTTCCAATACTTTGTCTCAAATGTATGTGCTTGGTTACATGCACTTCTGAGACAATACAGGTAAGGCTGTGAATTTTATGGCAATGAGCTTTACAAAATTCAAACTATGTCGCTGGATCAACAGCTTCTCATCAACACTAATGACCATAATTATTAAGGAAAAACTAACAGACATTCTGCAGATCTTAACAAAAGCAAAATATGTTTTTCACCACATGGGGGCATCAGTAACTTAAAACTTCAAGTTTAATTACTCATAACTATCTTTGGAAACTTAATAATCTGTGCCATTGTAACAAAATTGTAATCTGTGATGCCTAACAGTAAATTAACAAGCTTATCTACATACAACAAATAAAACTAATTTTGAAAGACTTGTATTCTGTAAATCTAAAGTTCCATGCTGCAACAGCATCACCAACTTGAGCTAGCTACTATGATACTCTTCATTTACCTGGAAGACTACATAACGAAGATTTCCATAGCTGAGCAGCATTAAGGTGTAGTTTTATCTTTTAAACAGAATGATAAAGTTTTGTCTCAGTATTTCTAAATTTAAAAAAAAAAATACATAAACTAAATTGATACCCATTCTAACTTCTGATGCATATACTATACATTACATTATTCTCCAAAAATAATCTTACTCTCTGTGGACACTTGAAATACTATTTAAGAACTTCTAAGTTTTGAGTACAACTTTACTTGACAAGGTACAGTTTCTATATAGACAAAAGGAAAAAAAACACAAAAAAGAAACACTTTTTAAAAATGTAATGTCACTGTCTACACCAGGGATAGATCTTAAAAAAAAAAAAAAAAAAAGACAAAAAGAAAATTAATATGAGTCACTTTCTACACTTAGGTATCATGGCTTACAAGGGTACAGAGTTAAAAATGAACAAAGATGACCTTATGAATAATTTCTAGGCAGCTTATACTGAGAAAATGTGTAACAATTCTGTAGTCACTCTACCTGTGAGGTTAAAAAAAAAAAACACACACATACACACTGGCTATATATATTGGTATTTCTCAAATAAGGCAACCTATAAACTATAAAGCTTTTTAAAAATCTATTATTATTTTTTTAACAGGGTCTCACTACACAGTTTGGACTCGTACTGATCCTCCTGCTTTCAGCCTCCCCAGCAGCTGGGATTATAGGTGTGCGCCACCTCACCCAGACTCCCTCACCAGCTCAGCGTATCCCAGGGACAGGGCCAGTGCAGCATGTGGTACTGGGGATCGAACCCTGGTCCCTGCACTTGCCTAAGAAGGCACTTAGTCCTTGAGCTATCTCAATGGCCCTTAAAATGCTTTGATGTAATTTGTAAATTCAAATTAGGGAAGTACTAATCAATAATTATATTCAAGCAGAAAGAAAAAAGTTACATGACAAAAATGTCATGGAAAATGTGAGTTTTTACATAAACACAATGATGTTTCCAAATATATAACTGCATTTCACGTAAGTGTAAACCTATCTGAAGGACAGTGAAGAGCGGCTGATGCACAGCTCGGTGACCGAGTGCTTGCTAGCACACATGGGCCATGGGTTCTCACCCCAGCACCGGGAAGAAGTATATAAAAAGCCACACCTTGAGCAAAAAACTAAGGAAGACTGAAGCATATTTCAGTGAGCAAAGCTGAATGCATACTGCTACAACAGATGCTGTATTTTTAATGTTGGTGAGAATGAGTCACCACGGCAATGTAACCCCAATTATGATACTCTTGAATTCCCAGAGCATTATTCAACATAAATTCTCACCATTAACTACATCACTTTATGGAATTGCAGCAGGGGAAATTGGAATGGACTACACTTTAAAACTTTTTTAGAAGTTATAAGGAATGGGAGGGTGCCAAAGGACAAAATACTTGCATCCATGAAAATCAAATAAATCAAAGCCATGAAAAAAAAATCTCATTTTGAAAAATAAAAAGGAATTTAAAATGGCATATAAAAAGAATTCTAAAGTAGCTGATTCAAATTATTAAAATATTCCTATAGAGAAAAAGAAACATATACTGCATCAGGAAAAAAAGATGAATAAAAATTTTAAAAACAAAATGTTTTATTTGACCTTATTACAAGTGTTATACAAGTGATTCTTTTTTTGTGTTCTGTTTTCCTATTTTTTAAATTATTTTTAGTATTACTTTTTCAGAGGAAAATGCTATTTTAAAAAACAACATCAATCCTCAATATGAAAGTGTTAGTAAAAGACCAAACACAATGACTCAGAAATACCTAACCACAAGACTTCAATCAGGACACAAGACTTATCAAGGCACACACCTGAACCTACTAATACATAACTTTTAAAATTGGAGCTGTTGATCACTTTATCTTTTAAACACAAATTCTTGTAGCGCTCATATCAACCGTTACATGCCAATAAAAATACACAGCCCAAACTCGAAGCTTACTTTTGTCACATTAATAAAAGCTTCAATTTCAGCTTTACTTTTCAAATTACATTTAAAATTTAGCAAATATAATTAACGTGGCAGGTTAAAAACATGCCTGCCTACAAACAGTGTAATTAAAACACAGACCATTTTAACAAAATTTGTTTCAGCATGACAATTTTAGCAGTGACTTTCCATAGTAACATTAATTTATTAAAACTAGCCTTTATTTTTAAAGTTATGTCGATTTTATAAATAATGAAATTTAAAAATAAGAAAATGAAGCTAACAAAATACAGATGAGGCTGTTACCAGGCTCCGTGCATGTGAACAAGTGATGCGATAAACCTCCAGTCAGTGCGTTTAAGAAGCACGGGGTGCGCCGCCACATGGCAGCAACAATGGCATACCTAATCTGTAGCAGATGAAGAAAATTTGGCAAACTCACATTTTACAAGACACAAAGCTTAAAAGGAAAGAAATTGTTTTAAAATCTGCATTAACTATTCTTTTTCAAATCATTACAAAGTGGAACTCAACCTTAAATTTAATCTTCTGCAACAGAGTAAAATTAGGCTTACTGCCTTATTCAGGGTGCCAGAAAAATCAAATTACAGTATTACAAAATGCTTTATCAAAAGAAAACATTACTTCTTTTCTCCTATGAACATAGCTTTGATTCCAAAATGTCCTGTGAACTGAGGTCTCCAGGGTGGAGGGCAATGAGACACTCCCTAACGTTCTTTGCGCATTATTTCTAAAGGAGAGATTCTCAACTTGCAAGATTCTCAAGGGATCCTCAGCCTCTAAAACATAAAAATCCTCTAGTCTAAAGCCTAGCACTGACTTTTATCTTTATATAATTACCACAATGACAAACACATAATAAGTAAAGGATATGATTAACATATAAATACTAATTTGAATTTTTAAAGCTATATTCCGGAGGTTTTTTACAATAGTCTCTTTTATATCTTCACTAAAGTAATAAAAATCTACACACTAAGTTAAACTGTTCAAATCTCAGCATACTAAAAGGCCCTCAATTTTTAAAAGCATTTTAAAACCAAAAAACATAGTAACTTATTAGCTACAACTATATAATTTTATTATATGATACGTATTTGGATTTTTATTGTGTTCAAGGATAAAGAAATAAAAATGAAAAGTAAAATAGTCAACATACAAACATAAAAATCTTTGCAACTCATTTGCTCTGCTCTTAGGTTAATAAAAGCACAGTCACACTAACGTCAGCTGACATTTCCTCCTTCACAGGGAAAGACAGAGTAGTCTGGAAATGAGTGTGCTGTGCGTAGTGCTGGGTAGTGTTGGGGGCACAACCACAGCACAGTACTCAACATTTGGCGCATGCTGTCATGTGACTTTTCTACTGTGTGATACACAGCTTCCCAGAGGGGCAGGAAGGGTCCTTTCACTTTTCATCATGAAAGTCACAGCAATTAACTCCTAGCACATGAGAAAGGATTCTAAAAACCACTGGGGAAAATGGAGGACTGGCAGAGAAAGCTAAGAAATAATAACTATGTTTAAGGGGGCACAAATGAGCATAAAATACCCGAACAATTGTGCCTTCTGCCATTCTTATCAAAATAAATGACTGAATATAGTGGGCTCAAGTCCATTTGTTTAAGAAAAAGAAAACCTAGTTACAATTTTAGGTCACTCAAGAGTTTTTTAGTTCATGTAGATTTCTTATTACCTGATTTAGTAGGATATTATATCTTGCTGACCAGTGGTCCAGATTATGAATACCAAATTAAGGTTATCCTTCAGAAAAGTATGGCAGGGCTGGGGAGATAGCTTGGTGGTCTAAATGCCTCCCTGGCAAGCGCAACAGCTTGGTTTTGACTGCTGATACGGCATGCTGCCTGCTGGCCACCGAAAGCAGACACAGTGGCACGCACCTATAATCTCAGCACTGGAGAGGCTGAGACAGGAGGATCACTACAAGTCTATGTTGCGTTGGAAGACCCTGTACCAGATAGATAGATAGATAGATAGATAGATAGATAGATAGATAGATAGACAGACAGACAAGATAGATTAGACAGACAGACAGACAGACAGACAGACAGACAGACAGACAGACAGACAGACAAGTTTTTATCAAAAAAGGAGAAGTTTGGGAAACTTTCTTGGGTGATGAAAATGTTCTATACCTTTTATAGGAGTTTGAATTACAGTGATGTACACATTTGTCAAAATTCACTGAGTTATGGAAGTTAAACTCCTGAGTTCAGTTTCCCAAGTACCTGGAACTACAGGCACACATCAAGCACTGTGTCCTCCCTGGTATACCTAAGCTCTATACATTACACTACAATGAAATCTTCACCCACTGTTACTCATGAAGTGTCAAGGTATGAAGGTCACTGATGCTGCAACTCACTTTGATATACAAAAAAAAAAAAAAAAAAAAGCCCGCACAGATGGAATGATGTGATACAGCACAAACCTGTCAACAATTCTAGCATCTAGGTGTCAGCTACACAGATGAATACACTATAATATTTTTAAATTTTGTTTGACAATTTTCATAATACATGGGAAAAGAAAAGCAGACTATCAAGTATGTATGCTCACTTATTCAAACTACTTTTTTTGTTTTTGTATACATTTGTATCAAATATTATGTGTGTGAATTTTCTATCTCTGAGTATGGACAGGGCCCCAAGCAGGCAGAGAGCTACATATGGATATGACCACATTGCTTTGTACACAAACGTATTATATGGTCATGAACATATTTTAGACTCTACCATTAAAGATATTTATTTCACTTGTTTACATAGGTTAATATTTCTCAAGACCATACAGGCCTCAGCCTACCATGAATATTTTGAGTCATCTATAAACTTCTTAGCAAAACTATCCTTTACACAAATTTTAAAATAAAACAAAAATATTCTAAAGCAACAGCACCTTACACTAACAATTATAGAGTGAGGGCCAGCCAGACAGCTCAGTGGACTGAAGTGCCTGCTTAAGCAGAGTACAGTGGCCCAGGTTCTATTCCCGACATGCCATGACAGCCCTAATCCCAGAGTGCACCAAGATGTGATTGAGACTAGGCATGGTGGTACAAGCTGTTACCTCAGCACTTGTGAGCCTGGAAACAGAAGGATCACTGAGTCCAATCTCGTAGTGAGACCACATAGACCCTGTCCTAAATACATTTTTAAAAAGTTACAGAGTGGACAACAGAGCCAACCAAGGACCTAAAAATGATGACTCATCCACTTTCTATTTATACAGGGAAAATCTCAAAAAATTTGGCTCACTATACATATAAATTTAAAAAAAAAAAATACTTTCCTTTTCCACGCATTTGTATCTGCTTAAAGAACTATAGATCCAGCTTTTGGTATTTTATTGACAAAGAAAATAGAGATTTCCAATGATGACGCCTAAAGTTATACAGCGCCACTTTTCTTTTTTTTCAATGTCCATTTTGCAGTGCTAACTAGGCTTGACCTCAAGGCCTCACATGAACTAGGCATGTATTTTAGCAATGAGCTATAGCCCCAGACTTTTTTCTTTTTTGAGAAGGGATTTTGGAAATACACTGCACAGGCTGGTCTCAAGTTTGTGGTTCTCATGCCTCAGCCTCCCAAGTGGCTGCAAGTATCGGTATGTGCAAGTGTGTTCATCTATTAGGTTCTCATAGGAGCTTTTATGAAGAAATAGAATCACCAAAGGTCATCAGAGCAATAAACATTCTGATGAAAGCATAAAGATATGCATCAGCAATCTCAAAAGCTTTCCCAATTACTTCTGAGGTGGCAATAAACGATTAGCTGAAGTTAAAATACTAGATTTGAGGTCTAGAGTTAATAATACTCCAGTACACTTATTATTATTCAATTAGTAATTTAAAAGATGTTTGTCAACTCTTACAGTTATGGAGCAAGAATTATTGCTTTTGGTTTTTTATTTGTTTCAAATTCTATCTGATCTCATTAAGTGTTCTCTTTCCTTTTGGGACATCTAACTAAAAGCAAGGAAAACAGTTGTTTACCAACTACTGAATTTCACGCACTAACTTTCACCTCTGAAAATGCTGACAGCCATCATCAACTCTGAACAGAAGCCCCCTCATCCTCCAGCAAGTTGAGGACAAACACAGGCAGGCAGCATTCCTGCAACGCCCTCAGCCACAGCAGAGGTGCATGTTAAAGTGGAGGAAAAGCCAAGGAGCCTGTTCTTTGCATGTACTCTGTATATAAATATCTACCTACACATACAGATATATATATACACACCTTTAACATTTTAATCACTGAAATTATAGTGGACAGAAACTAAAGACAAATAAAATTGTCATCTCATACTTGTAAGTCTAATTCTAGTTATAACTAATTTTTACCTTCTCATAATCTGGCATGGTCAATAAAATATAAGCTATAAACATATTATAGGTGTTGGCAAATTATGTGTGTTCAGGCCAATCCAGCTCACTACCTGTTTTGGGGAATTCTATCTGAACATGGACTTTTCATTCACTTATGGCCTTATTTAAGCTGTAACTCAGAGAGGAATAGTTCTAATGAAGACTATAGTAGGGCCTACAAAGTCTATAAGATGTGCCATTTCAGGCTCTTGCCATAAAATCTGTGGGTCCCTATCTTAGTGTATTGTAACTACAACTGACAGCTACTAAGTACATGGACCAGAGCATATACTCTAGATGCATGATCTAAAATCCTGTCAGCAATTACCTACAATAGATATTATCCTTTAAGTCACAAATAAACCAAACTTAAGTTCTAGAATGCCAATAGAATTATAGTTGCCTGGGAATCTGTTTTAAATATATACATTTTTCAGTCTTTCTATAGAAACTTTTATTTAGTTGGTCTTGGGAAGGATGTAGAAATCTGCTTTATTTCAAGAATACTGACTCTCAAGCAAATAGCCAAAACTAAACATCAATACTTCTAAAGTGATAAACTGATAAGTGACCTTGTGTGCCTAGTTCCAGAATCTATATTCTGAGTTCTCTTGCTCATGACTAAGTTTTAATATATCTGCTTTTGAGAGCTGCTTAGAAATTTCTAGTTAAAATATATAGAAACTGCATTGTTTTGGTTGAAAAATATATGCATACATCAAAGTGATCCTGTTTAAATTTATTCAGTTTGGCTAGAATTCATGCTTTTCAAAAATGAGGAGTCTGAAGTACACTACAGATCTTGAGGCCAGCCCCTTGGCTTTCATGCCCTACTTGTACCTCTTTGCATCTGAGAAGGTAGAAGCCCGGAGGCACAGACATAGAAACTCCTTCTATGAGACAGCAAATGAAACTTGTTCAGGAACATAATATGCAGTCTAATCAATTATCCTATGTGGAAATTATTTAACTCTCAAAATATTCCACTTGGCTCTTACATGTTATAACAAGATAACCACTGAAATAATCTTGGAATCTATATTTAAATTTTTGAGGAACCTTTTTGACAACACTGACATAAGCATCATGCAATACTATAATGTCAAATATGAAGGTTTTCTATACTAAACTTACTAAATTTATAGCCTATGAGGGATGTTATCATCTAACCATAACCAAAGACTTAGCTAGATGGTTCCATTATCCCCAAGCTATCTTCTCTTCATTTCAGACTTGACACTGAAGACTAGAATAAGCTTTCCTAACATGCTTTCTTGAGTTTTAGATATTCCTGAACATTTGAACCATATTTTCTTAATGCTCCTGTATTAACCATTCACACAGGAATATGATTTTTTCAAATGAATACTACAGGTCCAAATTAGCCTTCCTAATGGACATTGTAAACTACTGAAAGGGCGAGAAAAACTCATAATCTTTCTATAAACAACAAACATAAGCACGAAGACAAGAAGAAACATGGCATAATTTGGATACCTACTGCTAAAGGGACAAAAATACATCCAAATAGTTACATTTATGGACCTGAACATATTCTTCCATGTAGGAAATAAAAATTAAGCCATAAATGTATGCCTGACTTAACTTTTGGCCTGTGTATGTGTGGGGAGATGCATGCACACACACACACACACACACACACACACACACACACACACACACACACACACACACAACCTTTGACTTATTAAAGCCAAACTGAAGCATAAAGATGTTACCTAAAAACTGTAAGAACTTTTAATATAGCTGACCAATAGTTTAGCACTAAGCAACTATTTAAATGAAAAGTAAAACACCTAAAATAAAGTAATATGATTTTTTTGGTCCCTTATTTTAAATGTTAAAAACAAGTTTGCTCTATGAAATGAAAATGCAAAAGAAAATATAAAAATAAAAAATGGAAGGTTAAATTATAGTCCAAAAAATAGATTCTCTTTACAACTTGCAGTTAAAAATAAAGCTGAGTGTCCACTTCAGATGTAAGATGAAGTCCCTCATTTGAATGTCATTATGTCCTACACTGAATTTAAAAGCTAATACATTGCTATACTGCGTAATTAATGTTCTTGTCTACAAATGGCATTGAGATTTGGTTACTAGTATATTGTAGAGTGCATATATACTGTGACAAGTATGTATAATAAATGGTCGATAATTTATTGATGCACATTGCCAAGCTGTTAGGGTGTACCTGAATTTTAAAATAAAAACTGAATCCACCCAAAATTTTTAAGACGTTCAAATTTAAAGATGTTAGCTCAGTATGGTTAAAAACTTAACTTCTAATCCATATTAAAATATCAAATATGAACAATACTAGATACTTGAGAATATTCCTTTGGTGAGTTTTCAAGTTAAAACTGGCTATAAATACTAAGAAACTTTGTATTAGAATAGTCCCAACTACAGTAATAAAAGCCCTAAGTAGTAGCTTAGTATAATTAGGACCATGTTAATGAGAATTCTTTGGCTTTAGTATATTTGCAACAGCACACATTTTTCCTGTGAAAAGCAACAGCTTGTTTCAAGTACACTTTGTTATATTAATACTAATCCGTTAACCAAAATTATATTTTTAAATGTCAATTTAGTATTTGAAGGGCATTTACCCTGTAGCAACCAAACCTCAAGCCACTTTACCCAGTGATGCAATACAACCAAATGTTTCTTAGGTAATAAAACAGAAACTCTGAATACAATATATGAACATTCACAAAAACCATTGCACCTGCAAGTATCAACAGCTACCTCAAAACATTGCAATTACTTAACAAAAGCTTGATCATTACTTTATTAGATGCAAATTTGAACAATTACAAGTATGTCCTCCATCTCTGGCTCTCTCCTTAGCATCTACATAACAAATCAGCACAATAAATAGGGGATGAAAAGCCTAGATACATTTATTTCTAATGCTGTTATCTTTCCCAACACTGTCAGAGAACTGTGAAACAGAAATAAAGCAGTGCAATGTCAATTTGTTGATTTTTTTTCCATAGTTCCCATTACAAGCAGGTACACTTTCAAGTCATAAATAACCAAATAGGTTTTAGAATTATGTGTGTATAAACAAAATCATTTCAACATTTTGTACTTAAATATCCAACAGAAACCACAACTACTTCTAACAATCCAATTTTTAAAAACATTTTCAACAAATATATAGTATACTTCTAATTGATCAGTTATCATGACCTTATAACCTAAAAGAAAATATTTAAGGGTTTTATGCATGTTTTTAAGCCTTGCATTTGAATTATATTTACTTTTATTCATATAAAGACCAAAAAACAAGAAAATTTTAAAAGGTCAACCTTTCCTTACTACTAAGGTCAAATACCTACCTTGTTTCTCATTGTAGATGATGTTCTTACACAATAGGTCATTATGGCAAAGCACCACAGGTGAGCCCAGGTTGGAAAGAATTTCCTTCATCCAAGTCATCTCTTCCTGAAGAGTCTGAGAGCTTGGGATATCACTTAAGAACCTGTTGGTTTCAAAGGAAGAGTTGCTTGTTCATCTTAATGACATTTTTCAAGTTGGATTAAGTATTATATCTATTTTGAGTAAGTCTTTTCCATTTAACTACATATACTACTAAATTAAAACAACCAAAGTTTCAAGCAAAAAATGTTGAAATAAATCTTTAGAATGAGCCAAAGCATGAATTTAAAAACTGAACAAGTTAAAAGTTAGAGCAGTAAAGTTTAAAAAAAAAAAAGTCATTACAAAATTGGAGGGTAAATATATAATTAACATTAATGTTCTGAAATACTTTATATTTATTCCCATTTCATAAATTTAAAGAGGCATTAAGTTAAGCTACTTAAAAACTACTAATGCCTACTTCAAGCTAGGAAGTGTGACTATAATAGGAAGTATCTAATTTCTCAAAAAAGTCAATATATCGTCTTCACATGATGAATCAGTGTACAAAGGTAGGTTTATTGATCATGGTAACAAAAAGACATAACTAGAAATTGGAAGTATTGAGAATGGAAAGAGTGAAGGGCAATGTGACGGGAGACACTAGCAACTGTGGCTCTTCATCTCATGCACTGCGCTGTGCCATATCTGTATCAATCGGATAAAGAGCAAAATGGTACACAAATGGATACACTCATTCTTCAGCAGCACCATAAAACCGCTACTGAATCATTTACACTTTTTCTATTCTTAATACTTATGGTGTTATTGTGACAGGTAATCTTGCATCCTGTTACTTATTATCCATTTTACAATCTGGAATTGATTTTTCTTCTTCTTACAGTACTGAATTTATTCATTCGGTTTTTCTATCTATATTTTCCTAATATATGCTTCTATACAACTTCCCAAAGTAATCCTTTTATATTCTTTTCAAAATGATATACCTGTTGAAGAATCTTTATTTTTAATTATTTTTATTTGTTTCTTAATGTATGTAGTACAAGGTCTCACTACACAGCTTGGACTTGCAGTGATGCTCCTGTTTTCAGCTGCCACAGCGCTAAGCTTACAAGCACGCATCACCACACCCAGACTCAATGGCTGGGTCAGCATACCTGGTGGTGGGGCTGGTGTAGCAGGTGGTGCCAGGGATCTGACCAAGTCCCTAAGCTTGCCTAAGCAGGTGCTCAGTCCACTGAGCTACCTCGCCAGATCTCCTTTTTAAAAAAAGGTATAGGAGTCAAAGGATTATGAACGTAATAATCACGTACAACTAAAAGGGAATGAGAAACTTAAAAGTATTTGTCCTATTTTAGTTCTGTATTTTCTATTGGCGCACAGTGTTTTCTCCTTTTTATTTACCACAGAGTATCATCTCCAGCTTTCCCAAATCTCACTAACCTCATGGATTTAAAGTGGACCTTGATGGCAAAGATGTGGAGAAAGAGGAAAACATCTACACTGTTGGTGGGAATGCAAACTAGTACAAGCACTACGGAAATCAGTGTGCAGAGTCTTCAGAAACTAAAAAATACTCCACTTGACCCAGCTATCTCTCTCCTAGTTATCTTCCCAAGAGTTAAAATCATCATATTACAGGGATACACACCCATATTTACAACAGCAAAATTTATAATAGCTAGACTTTAGAATGTATACATCTATCAACAGATGAATGAATACCGAAAATGGGATTTATACAGAACAGAGTACCACTATGCCATAAAGAAAGAAAATCAACGTATTTATACGTAAATAGATGCAGCTTGAAAACATAATGTTAAGTAAAATAAACCAGACACACAAGCTTAAATACAGCATGGTTTTTCTTATTTGAGAAACTCAGTACAGATACATATACATACACATATAGAAAGTACACAGACAATGGATAAACAGGAAGTAGGGAGAAGTTCAAATAATTTCACAAATTACCTATGATGTTGTTTCAAAAATATTTTACTATATACACTATTTTAGTATATACACTAAGTCGTTCCACTTACACTGCAGTTTATTGCAAAGAAAATTTTATGCTATTATTTGTTTTTACCTATGTCTTATACTCTGAGTAACTTAAGATTATAATACATAAGTGTATTACTATTTTGTTATAAGTTCTTTTATTTTTCATAAAACTGGAGGACCTAGAGAATCTAGGAAATGTAACACAAAAATACCTAAAAAAGCTTCTCTAAATAATAACATTTACTTAGCATTTAAGTGGACAGGAACTTTTTAAGGACTTTGTATTACCTCAATCCCCATTAAATTATAATAATAACAATAATACATTAATAAACTTATTATTTTTATCCGATGGGTGGATGGAGTTGGAAAACTTCCCCTTCAGTTTTTCAGTATGTGCAAGGGACTGGTTCTACCCCCTTCTATGGATATCAAAAGCTACAGATTTTCTAAGACCCTGTACTGTTTAGAGAATAATAAGAAAATATTTTCTAGCTGCAAGTAGCAGAATCTATGGATGCAGAGGGTCCAGATAGAAAGGGCTGATTTTACAAAGTACATAAAAATAAACTTTTAAATAATCAAATTTAAGAGCTAATTTTTGCTAATGAATTATAATAAGTCAAAAGAAACAAGGGGAAAAAAAACCTATTACATGTCCTGCTTCATGAAACAGTTCCTAAATATGACAATGCAGCCTTTACGTATGTTCCAGATATAAAGGACTAAATAAAATTTCCAAATGTGTATTAGTAATAATCATGCTATATAAATACATTCATATGATTAGATTTTAAATACCAATAATAAGTACTTTATCTAGGAAATAATGAAACATTATAGTCTATTTCAGCCCAGGGAGTCAAGCCTCACAAAAGCCTGATGAAAATCCGTAAGCAAATATGCAGCCTCCTCTGGTTTGTGAATCGTCATAGTAAGCTACAACAATCCAAGGTTTTCAAATTACTACACTGCCTGAGTGCAGATCTCAATGCCTTTTCAAATCAACTTTGAACAAAAAGAATGTTTAAAAAGATCTTTATGGTCAACTCATAAAAAACTGTCCCTGTTTACCATGATCTCTATAATAGCCTTCAATTCAAGGTTCTGTATTTATTCCATGGCCCTCAACCTCCACAACTGTTGTTGTCTTAGGATTTATTTTGGAGAAAAGAAGCAGGAATAAACAGCAGTTACTTCTATGGTGCCATCTAAAAGTAAAAAAATCCATCCTGCATTCTTACTGTAATACAAAGTGATTAACAACCCAGACTTTATACATAAATACATACAGCTATCTTTTGAGTCCTTATAAAACAAAGCAATACTAAAAAGAATTCAAATGTGAAAGAAAACTTACCTTTTATTAATGTCTTCATCCGCAAATCCTGTGGGAATGAGAGAGAAGTATTTTCCCATCTTTAGCCATAAGTTAGATTTGGGGATCCAGCCATTGTGTGCATGGATAGCATGGATTTTAGCAAGGTGACGAGCTATTAGCCTGTTTAAAACAAAACAGCATAAAAAAAAGAAAAAATATGGGTCATAAAAATTGTGTCTGTTAATGTTAAACATAACTTCCCTTAATCAAATTTTCGTTAGGTTTCTTAAGTGTCTCCTATTATGCATTTTTCTGTTTTCCTTGTAAAATCCCGATTTACCAAAACCATCCTGCTTTCAATACCAAATCACTGTGCTGTCTGATTAAGTTTCTTATCCTCCACCCAGCCCTAGATAGTGATGGTAAACCTTTTAGAAACCAGAGATCAAGCACCTAAAATGCAAACCCAAACTCATTTATTTCAAAGTGCTAACACTGCAATTAAACCTGAATACCAAGGTTTTAGGAAGCATTTTCCTATGTAACTCAAAATATAACAGCAGCACAAAGAGATATTGTATTATAAATATAACTGACATTAAGTTATCCTTCAAAGGGCAAAGACTACCCTTATTCTTCTACTCTAATACTGTTCATTTAGGAAATATGTAAACCGTTATGTGAATTGAATTACTTATGTTGACAACAGACTCCAGAGCCCATCATATTATCAAGGGATTCTTCCACTACTAGATTTATCAATGGGTAAATGAAAATCGATCTTGCATTTATTTGAACATCATGTAAGAAAATTTTCTTTATACGTGTATATGATAATTAAGTGTTTTCTTTTCTCTCTCTTTTTTTTTCTCTCTGTCTCAGCCTGCTGAGGTATCTTGCTGGCCCCATGTTTTCTTAGTGGAAAAAAAAAAAGAAAAAGATCATCCATTTGAAATACTGCCTGGTTTGTTTGGGTTTTTTTGTTTTGTTTTGTTTTTTTACTAGCACATAGTGCTTCTACAGATTAAGGGGTTTCATTGTGGCAGATTCACAACATATGTTAATCATAATATGTTCATCAATGCTATTAACTTTGGTTGAAGCTAGCTAATAGTTATCATTTTCAAACTCACTGTAAAAATATTAAAATCAGTAATCTTTTTTTATGTGCTTTTAGTCATACCACTGAAATAGATCTTATGTAAGTCACTACTGGCTAACTCTTCTCAAGACCATACATATACTTAAGTCTACAAGAAGACAAAAAAAAAAGATGCCCTTTTGTGCCAGTTTGAAAGGTGTGCACAATTAAGGTACCTGAACACTGAGTAACTTCATGACAAAGCTTGGTCATTAATGAAAATAAAAAGCAGAGCACAGTGGCATACACGCACATATACACTCATCTAAAGCTACTAAGAACTGATTTTGATCATTTGCAGCCATATCACCATGCTTGGCCATCCTCTACCTTCAGTTTCCCATGGTGGAGGTTCAGTGAATACATTTTGATCATATTCACCTGCCTTATTACCTACCCTACAACATGGCCACAGCTTGTTCAAGTCTCTTCTCAAAGTCTAAAATTCAAGCACAGGGCTGCTGACAGAGCTCAATGGTACAGCACCTGCCTGGCAAGCACAAGGTCCTGTTTGATTCCTCACAATGAACAAACAAACAAACAAACAAATAGATAAAATTGAAGTCAACTTTTACAGGTCTCAGAATTACTGGTCTTTTTATCATAAGCAAAACAAGAAACATGCCTCAGCCATTTTGGGCTATTTCAG
Organism: Myocastor coypus; assembly: GCA_004027025.1. Lineage (NCBI taxonomy): Eukaryota > Metazoa > Chordata > Mammalia > Rodentia > Myocastoridae > Myocastor > Myocastor coypus. The sequence goes on along the minus strand of PVJA010002474.1, from coordinate 50,888 downwards.
CAAAAATCATAAATGGGATGGCTCATAAATGATTTAGAGGACTGGGGAGATAGCTCAGTAGAATAAGCACTTGCCTGGCAAGCACAAGGTCCTCAGTTCAATCGCTGTATAGCATAAAAATAAATAAATAAATAAGAAATGATTTAGAAATGTCTTTCATGTAGCACTGGAGATAAGGAAGCTCAACAAGGCATGAGCAGATCTCAGTCTCTTTTAAGGACAGTTCACAGAGGGCATGCTAATGCTATGCCTTTACGTGGTGGTAACAAACTTCCAGACAAGCTCAAGGCCTCTTTCATAGGACTTGAAGGACATTCATGAGGGTTTCTCTGCTGTGACTGCCTTAAAAGGCCCTGCCTCTTTTTATTATCACATTAGAAGTTAGGTTTTAATAAAAGAATTTCAAGCAGATCCATTCAGACCATAGCAAAAGAAAAACAATATATTTGAATTTAATCTCCTTATAAGAAATATCAAATAGAGAGACTGAGGATGTAGCTAATAGTAGATACATTGTCCAACATGCACAAGCCTTAGGTTCAGCCTGCAGCAATACACACACACACACACACACACACACACACACACACACACACACACACACAAATTTCAATTGCAATCATACCACCTCCTTATTTTTAAAAAACGAAAGTTTCCTAAGAAATCTAAAAACCTGTACGCATCCTAGCTATAAGTTCCACACTCATCTAAAAATTCTCATAATCTGAGCTTAAATAAACATGTAATTAAAGCTAGGCATTGTGACACATGCCTGTAATTCTAGCACTCAACAAGGCTGAGGCAGGAGGATTCTGATAACAAGGACTACAAAGTGAGAAGAAAGGGGGAGAAGAGAAAAAAAGAGAAAAGGATAGTACTTACAAATAAACAAAGTCAGCAAGTTACAGAATACAAAATCAACATGTGAAACAGTTGCATTTTTATACTAACAATCATTGAAAAAATGAAATTTCATTTACAACAGCATCAAAAATACTTAGGATGAACTTAAAAAACTATTTTAAAAACTAAACTATATAAGTAAATGGAAACATATACAATGTCCATGGACTGCAAAACTCAGCACTGTTATTGAGCATTACTGTTACTAAGTATTGTTATTAAGATGTCAATACAATCCCAAGTGATCTACAAACACACACTATATCAAAATTCGAAAGATGATCTTTACAAAAACAAAATCTCTCCTAAAATTCATACAAAATCTCAAAGGATCCTGCACAGCAAAAAACACTTTGAAAAAGAGTTTTAAGCCAAAGACATAATAATGAAAATGGTATGATACTGGCACAAAAACTGACCAGATAAATAGAATAGTATTAAAAACCCAGAAATAAATTGACATATGATATTCAATAAGGGTGTCAATGTCAATACCATTTAATAAGGAAAGGACATCTAATGGTTCTAGGAAAACTCAGCATCTGCAATACGAGGATTGGGGGTGGGGGAACACAACACTAGACCTTTTCTTTATATTATACTAAAAAGCTAATTGCAAATGGATCATGGGGAGCTGAATATGAGAGCTAAAAATATAAAAACACGAAACAGAAAAAGTTTCATGATTGTGGTCACTTGGCTACGATGTCATGGATAAGGCAACAAAGCACAAACAACAAAAGTAAAAACTGCAGAACTAGACCATTTCAAAATTTACAACCATGTATCAAAGGACACAGTCATCATAGTGAAAAGGCAACCCACAGAATTTACAAATAGTATCAAGGCCCTGACTTTCAGAAGCTCAAAAATGTTTTACTCCACAGCAGTGTGATAGTGGCACACATTCAGCACAAACCTTGGACTTTGCCTTTTCCGGGGCAGCAACATGCAAGCTGAAGCAACACATCATGCTCCTGGTTGGCCACACAATCATAGAGACAAATGATTGACATTCTACAGTATACTGTTTTTCTAAACTATGATATTCAGTAAAGTAAGGGGATTAAATGCATTTTCAACCAACAATGTTTTCAAACTAGCAGCGAGTTTATCAGAAAATAATGAAGTCTAGCAACAGTTATATTTAACAAGAGGTTAATACTCAAATATCAGAATGAAATCCTACAATCCAATGAAAAAAAATAAGATGACAAAACTGAAATTGGATAAAATAAAAAATAAAACATAAGGCCAATAAAAACATAAATGTAGTCTCAACACGATCATTAAGGAAATACATATACAAATACAAAACAATGAAATATCCACTGCACTAGCTAGAGTGGCTACTAGAAAAAAAAAATTTAAATATATTATTAAGCACAGACAACAGTTGTTGCCAAGAATGTGGAGAAAATGAAACACTTGTGTAACATGAGTAGAAACATAAAATAGTACAACTATCACAAGAAACATCAAGATAGTTCCTTTAAAAATGAAAAATAGAATTACCATTTTAAGAAATTTACTTAGAATTAAGATTGGCGATATCTGTACATCTATGTTTATAACAATATTATTCACAATAGCTGAAAATGCTGAAACAATCCAAGTGTGTATGGATGAATACACAAAAGGCAGTATATAAACATAAAATAATATCACTAAGCCTTGGAAAGGATATCAATTCTGGGTTGAAAGCACAGCTCAGTATAACCCGTGGGTTTGAGCCCTAACACCAAATAATAATAATAATAATAATAATAATAATAATAATAATAATAATAATAGATATTCTACCACATGGATAAACTTCGAGGACATCATGCTAAGTGAAATAAGACAGTCACATAATACAAATACTGCATAATTCCACTTACATGAGGTACCTAGAGTAGTCAAATTCATAGAGAATAGAAGTAGATGATGCTTGTCAGGGTCTAGAGGAAATGGGGAATAGCGAGTGTTATTTAACACATAAAGAGCTTCAGTTCTGCTGGATGACAAGATTCCTGGAAGTCAACTAGAAAACAATGTGAATGCATTCAATGCTACTGAGCTATACATTTTTGAAAATGGTAAATGGTATGTGCATTTACAATAAAAAAAAAGTTCTTAAGACAACCCAACTATAGCACTTTGTTTTCTACCAGTAAATTTTAAAAACAGAAAAAACTATAAGAAGGGTTAATGTTTAATTGTTTGATCAATCTTATATACCTATATGTATTAATCTAAACTGATCTGATAATGAAAATATGTAATATAACCCGTGTTAAATTTAAACAATAAAAAAAGAAAAAACTACACTTTTTGTATTGATTTAAATTGTTTTAAAGAATTTTTTTATTTATTTTATTTTTTCTTGTTTCAGAACCTTTGTTTGTTTATTCACTCATTTTTATGGCCAGCTCAGCCCACCCCGAGGGCAGGGCTGGCGCAGCATGTGGTGCCGGGGATCGAACCACAGTCCCTGAAGCTGCCCAAGCTTTCCCAAGCAGGCACTTTAGACCACTGAGCCATCATTTTATTCATTTTATTTACTAACACAAAACAGTAAAGAAATAAAATCCAGCGATATATTAAAAAGAATTATATGCCATGACTAAATAGAATTATCACAGTTATGCAAGACTGGCTCAACATTTGAAAATCAATAAGTGCAATCATTACATTACAGAAAATAAATCACATGAGCTTATTAACAGGAACAGAAAAAGCCTTTCACAAAATCAAAAACCAATTAATCACTAAAAAACTCAAAAAACTAGGAATGAAAGAGGAATTACCAAAAAAAAAATTCTACATTCTACTTGATGATAAGTAACATGAAACTTTCCTACTAAGGAATAATGTGAAGGGAAGGATACTTCCCTTTTCACAAATCTCTCTACAATGTACTAAAGTTTTAGGCAATGCAATTAAACAAAAAAAGAAAAGGTATACAAAACTCAACTCTCTCTCTCTCTCTCTCTCTCTATATATATATATATATATATATATATATATATACACACACACATATATATATATACACACACACATATATATTTTTTTTTCAAGTGTGTATGTATAGCAAATTATGATATTTACTAAGGCAATTAAGACTACCAGATAAATAAATATTAGCCTTAAGCAATTTGGTTCTTAAATCTTTTGGACAGGGCATTTTTTTTCAGACTGATATTTCTAGGTAAGAACACTATTATTGATGTCAAAACTCAAATACCTGAAATTCCAGCTACTGAGAAGGCAGGAAGCTCACAAGTTCAAGGCTAGGGACTCTATCTCATAGTAACAGATGGGAACACAGCTAAGTAGCAAAGTGCTTGTCTAGCATGTACGATGCCCTACATTTTCTCTCCAGTACTACCCGTCCCCCCAGTAATACTTATAAAATTATCTTTTTATGTGTAAAGAAAGTTTCTCATATTGCTGACATAAGGACTGCCAATTTCCAACATAGTGAGGTGCTTACTTCTTACTATAAAGCCTCCTCTTGAGAACATGTACAGAAGGAAAGATGAAGAAATGTATATAAGACGAAGAAAGAAAGACTGAGCATCCTGCTTAGAAAGAATGCTGAAGGATCTTTCTGCTAGGTAGGGGTCAGAATTTTTTTTTTTAAGAGAAGAAAAATAAACAATAAAAACAATGGTACATAATTTCAAAACAGGATTACAGAAAGTAACAATGGTCTGTACCTTCTGCATTGTTCTATTCAAAGTAGTTGCTCATAACACAAGACACAGGCATGAAAAATGGGTCAAGCAATATAAAAATGGATATAGCAATATAGGTATACACCTACCCTTTCAATGAGCTAATAGGGAAAGATATGGTAATATGACTACCTTAATTATCCTGTGTGTTCTTTTTCCTCTCCTCTTTCCTTTTTTTCCCTTCCCCTCCCTTCTTTCAGAACTTTAGGATGGTCTTGTCTACTTTCTGTCACAATGCTTATCAAACAGCAGCAGCAGTAGAGTCTCCATACCCAGACCTGGTACAATTTTATGTTGGCCTAGAACCTCTCACAGAGGCTCCCCTGACAGAAAGGCCTATAGTACAGTAGTGGTTGGCACCTGTACAACTAACTGCCTAGGCACTTCATGCCCAGCTGCTGTCATCTGTCTTTATCCCTCTTAGTTTTTGCAAAGCACTGGGCAAGTTCCTCCATAACTTCAACACTGCTCAGGTTGGGCTCTACCTCTTTCTCTGTAGATAAAGCTTAGTCTTTTCTTATGACTGTTGGGTTCTACTGCGGCTGTGTAGATGCTGCCCAGATCTTCTGTAACTGTCAAGTAACCTCCCTGGGCATCCTGGGAGCTTTTGTGACCATCAAAGAAGGACTGACACTATCTATCTTCTTACAAAAGCTTCAGGAAAGATATGTGTGAAGTGCATATCATGGTAAGTTGAAATAGTGTTCAGTGGTCTTCCCCCCTTGCTTTCTGGCTTCATATTCAAGCCCTGGCTGGACAATGTTGCCTGTGTCTTGCATATACAAGAAGAGAACACCAAGACTCAGTAGCTTTTGACACTGATGCCTTCCTGGCATGCAAGACTGTGAAAGTGCAAATGGGCAGTGAAACTCAGAAGCTTTTGTGCATTTTGTAGATCCTGGGCAAGCAAGTGTTCATTTTTCAGCAGAACGACAGATATTAAGGATTAGAGGGGATTTCTGAACACTGATTGCGAGCACCAATATTTTTTCTCATCTTTATTTGCAAGGAAATTCATGTGACCCTTCTCTAATAGCCTTATAAAATATATTATTCTGTATCTGAAACTAACTGCTTCTCCTTTGGTCCAACTTATGAATCTTTTCATCTTTAATCACAATACATAACAATTTCTCAACTACAAGAAAGACTATTAATCTATAAGTGGATGAATGCTTAAAGACCACAAAAAATTTAACACAAAAGAGTAAACACTCAGGTATAGTGGCACATGTCTGTAATCTTGATTACTTGGCAGGCCCTTGAGTTCAGTGCCAGCCTGGGCAACACAGCAAGCAAACATAATGTATTGATCAGGGATCCTTCAAGCAACACATCAAACAAGTATACTTATGTAAAAGAAGACAGTACACCTGATAACTAAAACGTAGGGTTTGAACAGAGGTCTATTCCAACATGTATTTATTTATACATTCAAGTTTATCAAGGGGCAATAACATTGGTTCATTTAATTTTATCACTGTTGTAATACTGGACTTCTTAAAATATAATCAACGGACCCATAGGGACTTGAGGTATAGGAAGTGTGTGAGGTAGAAACTGTTTTTCATGAGTCATTATTCACCATTCTCTTATTGTCCCCCAGGCATACACTGTAGTTTCAGCGGCCGTATAATACATGACATCATCATACTGATGGCAATAAGGTGTCTACTTGGTGTTCTCCTATTCTCAACATTCTATTCTAATTTTTGATATGGTAATATAGACAAATGTAAATGAAATACCAAAACAAAACCTCTCTTGGTCCTCAAGAAATTTTCAGAGTTACAAAGAGGATCTGAGAACAAAACAAACCATCAACCTACTATTTTCAAATCAAGTCCATTTTCTAGAGGCTTCAAAACCACAAAGCAAATTTTAGAAGTCAATAATTTCAGAAATATCATGAGGATATAGAAGTCATTTTTCTTTATAGAAAATATAAAACATGGAATTCTAAAATGAAAAACTTGTTTTTGATAACAAAAACAATACAATTAAGACAATCTTATTGTAAGAACTCTGTAAATATGAGCAATTAAGTAATAAGCAGTTGACCAAAAAATGTGCAACACTTTGATAAAACAGTAGCTTAAAAGAGGAAGTCACATATGGTGGTGCATGCCTTTATCCCAGGCTTGTGGCATGCTGAGACAGGAAGATTGAAACTTTAAATCTAGCCTGGACAACTTAGCAATTTAGTTTGACCCTGTCACAGAACAAAAAATTTTAAAAAGATAAGAGATGAAGCTCAGTGCAAAGAACCTGGGTTCAGCCCGGAGTACAAGCCCTTTCCCTTACCAAAAAACTTATGAGGAAACCTCGAACTTCTATACCTATAAATTAAAAATCTCTTGTAGCCTTTTCTTTTGCAAAGAGTCAACTATGAAAATAGTAATTATTGTTTAAAAATCATTTCTTTTTTAGAAATAAAAGCTCCAACTAAATAAAGCTTCTAAGTGACCTTAGAATAGTTACTGAAAAAAGGGAAAATTTAAACAATATTTTCTTCATGCATTTAATATACGTTTTTCATAACCAAATATTCAGAAAAGGAAATATACCTGAAAATAGCTGGGTTGCAGACATGCTTTGGATCCAAGGCTTCTCCCTGTATGAACTCATAGCACAGTCCGTTATTGAAGGTGCAGTAGAGTTGCGGAGCACAACCATGGGCCTGCAGCACTCTAAAACTCTTCACTTCTTCATCTCGATCAACTAACAATTCAGTCTTATTGCCATAAATTCTCACCAGGACTACATCTTCCATGGTATTACCCACATAACAGCCAATAAGTTTGTTAGTGATCCCATCTGTGAAGAGCTGTCAGAAAAAGAAAAAGAAAAAAAGAAGCAGTTATGTATGGTTAAGGAATGTGAAAAGAGGTAACAAACACTAACTCTGGGAAAACACTAACTCTGGGAAAACATCAGTGGTTCAGGGTATAACTTAGTAGCAGAGCACATGCTTAGCATGTGTGAGATCCTGTGTTCAATTCCCAGAGCCCAGTAATAAAAAGAAAAACAGCAACTTTTTAACATAAAAAAAACTTTTGAAGGCTGGACATATAGCTCAATAGCAGAATGCTGTTTTGCAAGGTACAAAGTTCTGGGATGGATTCCTAGCACCAAAAGAAAAGAATCTTGGAATACCATTTTGTCTAATATAGCTATGATTTCTATTCCAGATTTAAGCAAGGAATACTAATTTTAACACAGTGCCTTTAATTCCAATAACATCATATCTTCTTTGAGCCAAAGTATTAATTATTCATTTTACCTATAACACTTTCATACCTACTCTATCATCCGTACACTTCATAAGGTAATCATTATGTATGTACGAACCTACACACACACATACATATACGCAATCTTTGCTTTATCTAACAGATTGAAATGTACCTGAGGATGTGACAAAGTCATTCCTAGCATCACCCATTATATACAAAAGCTTTTAATTATATTCAAAGATTTAAGTATACATTTAGATGATGGTACATTATGAAAAATCATCAGTTCACAAAAAAATACAAATTTTACTTATTTTTAAAGAATAGTTTAAAAAAAGAAATAAAAAAATTATTTCAGAGTATATACGTACAAAGAAGTTATTTCAAGGTGTGTGTACATGTTAGTTATGCTTGGGAATCATTTAGGCATCTATATACCCACCACACACACATATATAAGGTCATTGTTAATGAATTTTAATATTCTTCCTGTACTCTAGACTATAACTAAAACATACAATTTAAATATGTACTTTTCATTTAATATAACAGAATGCTCAGAACACTATACTGCCATGGCAAGTAGAAATGCAGAAATATAGAAATACAGAGAGAGAGAGAGAGAGAGAATTAGTTTGAGACTGGGCATGGTGGCACACACCTGTAACCCCAGCTCTTGGGAGGCTATAAACAAGTGGATCACTAGAAGCCTGATCTAGTAGTGAGACCCTGAAAATCCTATAGACCCTTCCCTAAAAAATACAAAATAAAAAATAAAGATTAAAAATATTTTAAGTACTAAATTATGATGGCTCAAACTTGGAGGAAGAGGCAAGGGAGATAGTTCAGCAGTCTAAGCACCTGCCTGGCAAGCACAAAGACCTGAGTGTGAGCCCTAGAACCACATGCTGTGCCACTGTGCCAGTCACTGAAACCAGGTGTGGTGGTGCATGCCTGTAATCTCAGTACTGGGGAGGGTGAGACAGAAGGATCACTACAAGTACAAGCTGCATTGTGAGACACTACACAAAATAAATACAAAGATACTTTTAAAAAAATTTAAACTTTGAGGAAAAAGAAGGGAAGATTTCTAGAGTATTTTCTAAGTGGGACTTTGGGGATTTTTCAAGAGTTTTAAACAAATAACTGTGGTTTTTTTTTTTTTTTTTTTTTTTTTTAAGCTGGGCCCTGAAAAGTAGCTTTTAAAAGTGATCATGTGATTAGCAATACTAGTTTTCAAAATATACTAGCTGCTCAGAAGTTGTAGTTTTCATTTTTCTATGTACTAATTTGACATACTAGCTGCTCAGAAGTTGTAGTTTTCATTTTTCTATGTACTAATTTGACATTTACCCAGTTATCATTCAGAACTTTTGGAGATTCTCAAATAAAATAAAGGGGGGAGACCATGAAAGTGACACTCACTGACATTTTTTTCCAAAACAATTAGACAAGAACAGGAAAAGGACAAAAGGTTTAAAAATACATACAACTAGGTGCAATACCACACACCTACAATCCCAGCACTCTCCAGGCTGAGCCAGGAAGAACACAGGTCTAAGTTCCTCCAGGGCAATTTAGTGATTTAGCCAAGACCATGTTTCAAAATAAAAATTACAAAGTGGGTGGAGAAGCAGCTCAGGGCAAAGGTCCTCAGTTCAATCGTCAGTATCACAAAAAAGTATGAACAATTAATGCCTGAGAAAATAGATATGCATTTCTTGCTCAATTAGACTTTTGTGTTATTTTTTTAAAAAGCTATACATCTTCTAAGAAGTTTCTCCTCCCCACCCCCTGCTACAAAGTGCACTCGGGACCCCCATGGACACTAGACAAATGCTCTGCAACTGGACTAATCCCAATCCTTTTCATTTCATTTTGAGATAGCATCTCACTGATTTTCTCAGGCTGGCCTCCAACCAGAGACCTTCCTGCCTTTTCCTCTATTCTTCTGTTGTATGGTCAAAGCAGGCAGGAAAAACAGCAAGATTCAGTTCAACTGGAATCCATCAATAAGTCTGTGCTGAAAACCATCCTTTTATTACAGTGTCATATGGATTCGTACGTGCTGTTCTGTAACTTCAGATCTCACCCACAGATAAAATACTTTACTGTTTAAACACTGAAAACTATTAATGTTCTGCAATGTGATTGTGAATGGGCTTAAGATTCTAAAATTCCAGTAATCATCATCTGTTTTCTGTAATTTCAGAGCAAATACTAGGGACTTAATAAACACCAGAACCCACACAGTTATCAACATTAATGACCTCATCTAATATAATTTACATTCTCTAATTCTTGCTTATAGTAAGCTTTCCTTGAATGATTCATAGGGCTGACTGGATGGGCTTACTGACAGTGCTTATCTACTATGCACAAGCCCTGAGTTCAACACATAGCATAAAATAAAACAAAGTTGCATATGATCATATCATATTGCACATGTACATGTGCATACAAAACATCTGAAGATATACAGTGCTTAATGAGCTAGAGACACATAAGATGATTGGATACAGACACTAGACATTTAAAAAATAAAATATACCAATATTTATAAAAATGACAAAGTTATTCTCACATTGAACTGACAGTCAATCTTTAAGAATAAAAAAGAACTATATGAATAATGCAACTCCACATTTATTAAAAAATATTTTAGAAAGGCTAAAATGTTATCTCAAAGTACAAAAGTACTAAGAAATTTAAATCTTTTTGTTTCTCATTAATCCCTTTTACTGTTGGTTTACATCTGCTTCCTTATTTTTTTTTTTTCCTGAAATGAACCTGGTTCACATTTATAAAAAATTATGATAACAGCCTAGTAGTTAGGCACTGACCTGCTACTCCCAGGTAGGTTTTAACAGCTAGGTGAATATAAATAATTTCAGAGAGCACCATCAGACGAGGCCACTCTGTGACCATAGGAATTAAGACAAAAACAAAACTACTCTTATAATAATGTTTGAATAGAGAAGAAAATATATAAGTATATTGTTTCCTACTCTAGACAAAGAAAAAGTGACTGTAACTTCTTTTTTTTGGTCTTGGCTTTGCCTTGCTTCATTCACCGAGCCCTGTAGATAAGACTAAAACACAGACATCCACATGGACTTCCCTCTCACTTCCTTCTAGACAGAACCCAGTTCAGAGAAGATTGCTGCTACTTTGAATCCTTCCTATATCAACAGACACACCCAATTACTACAGAAGTGTTTCCTAGAACCTATTCCTGGAGACCCACACCACTCCCCATGGTACAGTTCTCAGTAGTCACAATGAATAATAAACTAAACAGTATCAGTCACAAGTTTGATTCTATTATTCTTTGCACGAAAGCAATGATTTTTGAAGACACTGTTTTTGATCTTGTACAATTCCCACCTCACATATAAAACAAAAGTAATTCCATGTGCTGAGCCATCCAAAATACACTTGGTTTTTCTCTTGCAATTTTTGTTTTGCAGTGCTAGGGATAGAACCTTAGGCCTCACACATGCTAGGCAGGCACTCTAAACTATACTTCCATCAACCCCAAAATATACTATTAAAATAAATTAGACATACATAATACACTGAATCTATAGTAGAAATATAAATCCCACCTCGCTGCAGTGGGAACAAAACAAATACAAATCTTACAGACCTCCTTTTAACAATATTTATCCTGCAGTTTATCAAGCAGTTCACAAAATGCACTGCACTTAGATGATAAGAGTCTGACTCCTGGCTGTGCTGCTTACAAACTGCATAGCCCTAGGCAAGCAGCCTTAGGCAACACCCCCCACCCACCCACACACCCACCCACACACACACACACACACACACACACACACACACACACACACACACTTCAATCTCCCTGTGCCCAAAATCTCTCAGAACACCGCCACACAACGTGAAGCTCTTACATGTGTCTACCTATGTGAATTTTAAGATGAGACTGTAAGGTAACTCATGATGATGTCAGAAAACACTGAATAAGACGACACATTAAAACAATTATTTTCAATATATTTCTCTTAAGGAAGCTTAAATCCACATACTGACAAATGCTAATCACTTTGGACAAATTCTCTTTTCATACCTAAAAAAGTAAAAGGTCTAAGTCAGAAATGCCTTTCACTGTTATTATTTCAAGTGAACACTACCTTATGTTTGATTTTGTATCACTAGGTATATTGTTAAACTCTAAAATAAAGGTAACTCCTTAATAAAGGTAGCTCCTAATCACTTCTGATGTTTAAATACTGAAAACTTACAAATTCTAAGTGAATTAATAGGGTATTCTAAATTTGTTCTATGCTTCACTTTATTGTGCTTTTAAAAATACAAATGTCAAAAACAGGACTTAAACCCATCCTCTACATTTTCAGCATCTGAATTTAATTATTTAACATTAATGATAGTATCACTCTGAAAACTGGCAATTAAAATAGAACAAGCATTCAGCCTGTACTTTCCATGAACCACACACAGTCCTAATAAAAAGTTACCTAAAAAATAAACCCAACTGACAAACATAGAAATAGTTGAACTAGGCAAACAATAGTTTAACATCTGCAATGAAGTAACTAAGCAACAATCTTAAGTGGGTATAACTATGAAAGATTAATGCACAATCTTGATACGCTAGGTAACAAGTCACACTCTAAATTCACTACATGATCATACATGTATTGCACCTTTTTTCTCATATCTCGATTGACGCGGTATGAAATACACTGTGCCACCCATGACTTAAAATCCAAGCAAGCATTTACGTAATTCTATTTTCAGGAAAATATAGGAGTTAAAAAAAATACCAGAAAAAAAAAAATCACAACAAAATGCACGTGTGTCTATCTACACATATGACCCACCAACAGTCAATGGTTAGCTTGTGTATTAAAGCGACTTAAATAAATATATCAACCAATAAAAACATTTTTTGAACTAGAGCAATTTGATTGTAGATATTAAAGTAGGCCTACAGATTGCTATTAAATTTTTATAGTAAAATGGCATCATTCTGATAACATAATTTTTTCATAATTCTTGTTGCTCTCTGTATTCTCCTCCCCTCCCTTCCCCTCTCTCTGCTCTCCTGCCCTCTCCTCTCCTCCCTTCTCCTTCCCTTCCCCCACCCATCTCTTTTTTGTAATAATGGAAACTGAACCCAGGGCTTTCACATTGTGCTACATTACCCAGCCTTTTTTTTCCAATTTTTATTTTAACACACAATTTTGCTAAATCTTACATACTGACTATACACACTATACTGCCCAAGCTGAGTGTGAGTTTGAACTTCTTCTACTTCAGCCTGCTACCATTTTGAGATTACAGATGTGTCACCACCAGTTCTGTTTGTATTATTATAAGCATTTTTTTTTTCCCCAGAACCAGAGATCGAACTCAGGACCTTGCACTTGCCACACAGGCACTTGTGTCCCTGAGCTGAAGGCTGTGAACGCAGCTCATTGGTAGAGCACAAAGCACAATGAAATACAAGCAGACAATAACTTGATCTCTGAGATTTGCTTTAAAATACTTCCAAGGGATTTTAATTTGTTAAAAAGGAAAGGAAGTGTTGATTTTAGGTAATAGGTATGTATGAACACTCAAGTCATTCCTTTCCGTATCCTTTAAAATTGTATTTTTAAGTTGGATGATGTAACTAATAAGCTATCAGTGTGTAACTCTCATGAGCTCCTATTGGAGAATTACATACAGAGTAAGTATGTAGGATGCCTTTGTTAGCAGGTTCCAAAACAAGTAACAAAATATAAAGATAGATTTAAAAAAAGTGGAAACAGGCACAGGGGTCCATGCCTATATGCCAGCTACCTGGCAGGCTGAGAAAGGAAGAGCCATCCTTGAAGTCAACCTGGGCAATTAAGCAAGACCCTGTCTCAAAATGAAATTTAAAGTAGGAAGGAAGTGAGGGTACGGTGGTCCCTAGCGCAGTGGTGGAGTTCACCTAGCAGCCCACCCATATTTACAAGCCAGTTTCTCCTTTACCTCTCAGATACATTTCTTAAAAGAAAATTTTATATTTAATGTTTCTACTTCCAAATCCACCACCTGCTAGTTTTTGTAATTTTTATTAAATAATATACGTGGTATACGAGTTAAAATTCATTACTAAAAATCTGACATTAGAGATAGCTTTAACTCCTTTTAACTCATGTCCTTTTAAGCCTTATTTTTCTTTGTTTGGTTTTCTGGGACAGGGTCTCTCTAAATAGTTCAGGGTAGCCTGAACTCATTATGCAGCCCAGACTGCCTCGGTCTCTTCAGGTCAGGGATGGCACTACTTTTACCTCATCTAAGGGATTCTTACAAAGACTGAGGTTTCTCATTATAGGCTGTTCAGTTAGATAGAATTAACATACGGAGAAGGATTGAGTTCTCTAGGAAGCGAGTGGAAAAATAAAAGCATCAAAATTGTGGCTGGAGGTGCACCTTAAGAAGGTTAAGCCCACTGGTGGTTCATACCTGTAAGCTCAGATTAGACTGAGGCAGGAGGATCACCATTAGTTCAAAGCCAGACTGTACAGCTACATAGTTAGAACCTGCCTCAAAAACAAACAAAAACAAAAACAAAAACAAAAAAAACTCAAAAAAGGCTAGACCCAAGATAAAGATACAACAGCCAAGCCTACATGCCTCCCTAAGGGATAAATAATAAAGAGATTATACTGTAATTAGCACAACCTGATCCAGTAAGTCCAGCTAGGCAGCAGTCCCCCAGGTAGGTGGGTCATCAGAACATCTAGACCCATCTTGTCTCAAAAATGCCTTTTGTTCCCTTGATGTATGACTCATTTCCCTACTGGATCAATATTAGCTAAGGGCCTGTACTTAGGATGCTACAGGGTGACAACAGTTTGACCCATGCTGTACTCACAAAGTAACTTTGCTGTATAAATTACCAGACAAAGAGCCTCATGCCACACTTCTGTCTCTCAATAAACCTTTTCTAGTCTCAACCTTTGCTGTCCCTCGGAATTCATTTTTCAATTTCAGAGGTATGAACTCAGCACATTTCACAGGTTGGGAGCTACATTTGTCCTTTATTAGTATCATCTACACACAGACACACACACACTGCCTCTGCCATCTCAATATATGTATCCTCTTTTTTTATTCATCAATTTTCAATCACACACTATGCATGCACCCTTCCAACCCTAACATGAACTGTACATTTCCATTCCTGGATAGTTCCTTTCCTCTGTTTCATTTTATTTGCATTCTTTTTGTATAGAAAAAAGAACTTGTACTCTCTCCAGTAGTGAGTCACAAAGTCGGTTTTAAAGCCAGAAAATAAAAACAGAAATCCAAGTGGGCCAAGTCTGCACTCTCCCCACCCCCACGCTCAGATGCAAGCTCACACACACTACTACCATTTCAGCTCCTGTCTACTTTGCACGGTGGACGTTATTACGTGAATTCATAGCACAAAGAGTGAAGAGGAGTTTGAGGGCTGGAGAAAGTAGTAAAGAGTTCTATTACACACAGAGCTCTGGCTTTTACCCCCAATACAGGGAGAAAGAAATAAAAACAGCCTCAGTGAGCTGAGCGGCAGCTTTAAAAGAATGTGTACATGAATGTGTGCATGTGTGGGTATATCTTACACATATGTTCTCAAAGAACAGAAAAGCAAAATACAATAGTTAATAGTTTTCCAGAAATTAAAAGAAAAATAATAACCTCGAAGATCCAAGCAAATAGCTCAACCATCCAGAAAACAGAAGCACAAAGGAAAGCTCATTGGAACAAAAATTTCAAATGATCTGAGAAAAGTCATTAAGACCACTTCATGCATTCACCTACACTGGAAAATATCATCCTTAAAATTCTTCTCTTCATACTTCAAAAGTTTACTTCCTAAGAAACTGAAGGCCTCTCAGCTTTCTCTATCCCCCCTGCTAGCACCCTAATCCAGGATGTCCTTAATCTTTTCTTTGTAGCATTGTTACAGCCCCACTGCCAATTTAACCACTTCTCTCCCGGGCAGAGTGCTTTCACTCTGTCACCACCAGATGCTATACCTAAAATAAACATAAGAACAAGTGACTGAAAATCTTCAAATGGCTCCTCACTGCTTCAAGGATAAAATCTAATCTAAACTCTTTAGGGCATACAAATTCCTTGACAACTCAAAATCTATCTAGCAATCTAACTGATAAACTTTTTCTTCCTTTTCTTTACCTACTTTCAACTTCCTTGAAAATTCTAGAAGAGGAATTATCTCTTGTAGGATGCAGTCTGTAAACTTAAATACTTCTCAGTGCTTGCTACTAGCCTACACATAACATATACTACAATGTACTAATAGATGAGTGATATTTACATCACATTATACTGTGAGTTCCTCAGGGATGTGTAGAAATATAAAAGGAAAAATAATGAAAAAAACATAAAAGCAGGTCAAACAAAGAAAAACATAACAGCTAAAGAGAAAGCCTAATTAGATTAAATGCAAAAACGCAGTAATTCAATTGAAATACTAAATATGAAAAAAAAGCACACACTCTTTTACAAGCAGACAATAATAAAGGAGATACACTATCCTATATCAGATAACAGTATTTTTACAACGATACAAGAAATGATTTACCAGACAAAAATTCACTAAACAAACTCCACAGTAAGTGCTGGGAATTTAAACATACATCCAAGACATGATTTCTTGAAAGCAGGGAAAAAATTACATATTAAAAGATTAAAGCACAAGCCGGGCATGGTGGCGCACGCCTGTAATCCCAGCACTCGGGAGGCTGAGGCAGGAGGATCGGTGCAAGTT
Source organism: Myocastor coypus (assembly GCA_004027025.1). NCBI lineage: Eukaryota > Metazoa > Chordata > Mammalia > Rodentia > Myocastoridae > Myocastor > Myocastor coypus. The sequence continues at coordinate 34,230 of PVJA010002474.1, read as the reverse complement.
CGAGACCAGCCTGAGCTACAAAAATGAGCTCAAGGCCAGCGGCATGGTGGCTCACGCCTGTAATCCCAGCACTCGGGAGGCTGAGGCTGGAGGATCCCTGCGAGTTCGAGACCAGCCTGGGCTACAAAACTGAGCTCAAGGCCAGCCTGAACTGCATAGTGAAACCCTGTCTCAAAAAGGCAAAAAGGCAAAAAAAAAAAAAAAAAAAAGATTAAAGCACAATAAAAATCCTAACTTTGTTGTCATATACAGAACACTAACAATAGAATGTGCAGTCTTTACAAGGATATCAACAATGACTACAGGCTTGGTCATAAAACAAGGCTCAAAACAGCACAAGATTATTTGTTTTTTGGGTTTTATGTTTGTTTGATTGGTTTCTGTCTTTTTTGAGACAGGGTCTCCCTAAGATGACCTTGAGCTCACTTTGTAACCCAGGCTGGTCTAGAATTGAAAACAATCCTCCTGCCTCAGTCTCCTGAGTGCTAGGATTACAGGCATGGGCCACTCCCCGTTACTATCAGAAGATTAAAATAAAGAATATTTGTTCAAACTACCATGGATATGAGCTAGAAAACACATGCACATACACACATATCCCCAAAATAAGAACGGTTAAAGTGATAAATTGTTATTTTTATAATTTTTCTGAAGTTTTCACAATTACAAATTCATTGCAAATGAATCAAATGTATATTTAAATGTGAGATAAAAAGTGGCACTGCGATGAATCACAACGAGAAGGAGAAAACATTCTGACCTGAATAATGATAATAAGCATATATCAAGCAAGCAACAACTGTTGCCTATTGTGGCAGAAATCTGAGTATGTCAGTTCACTGTATTGGAGCCCCAATGAAAACACAATGAGCAGTTACACACTACATGGAATATGCATTCCTCACAAGAGACAAAATCAAATCAGCTTCAATAGTAGCCATCAGCACCCCACAACTACTGGGCCTCTGGAGGGCTTATTCAGATACTTGGCTTGTACATAGTCCTCTGTGCTTGGGCAAAAGGACCTCACCAGGGACAAATTGAGTGGAGGCTGGCTAGGTGACATGTGACACACATGCCTTGGCAGAACAAAGGAGTACATGTAGAGTCTGAGACAGAGATTCTCACAGGGGCTAACAAGTTCAGCACAGGCCGTCCTCCTGTCTCGGTTAAGAGACAGTCTCCTGTGGTGAGAATGAACGGAAAGGCTGCACAAGAAAGCAACTACCTTTCCCAAAGCACATCAGAACGTGTGGGGAGAGGCTGGAGTTGGTGCATGCCTAGCTGGGAGTGTTCAGGTACCACCTCCCAGAATCATTAAACAATATATAGGAAATAATAAAGGGCAAAATTATCAACAAAACAAAAACTAAGTAGTCAAAAACTATTTATAAAAAAAATGAAGTTGCTAACTTCCTAGTGAAATTTATATAGGCAAGAAAAAAACATATACATGGCAATGAAGTAGGCACCACTACAGATGCTACATGTAAATATATGGAAAACAGAAAGGGAGGGAGGGAGGGAGGGAGGGAGGGAGGGAAGGATACCAGTATAAAAAACTGAGCCTGCAATTTATAATGCAGTTTAAAAAGTCAAAAGTAGTAAAGGCAATCTTCAGATTCACAGGGCCAACTGACTGATGAAAAAGGCAATCTTCAATGGGAAAAGACCTACTTAAGAACTGATATTATATCAATCAATAGCCCGGAAATAAAGAATTATCACCATCTTCTCACAACAAACACAACAACCAATTCCAAGTGCTTCCTATATCAAATGTAAAAACATAAAATAATAAAAAATAGCCTCATAAGTTTGGTATAGGAAGAGATTTTTTTAAGGAAATATACTACCCATGAAGAAAACAAAATAAAATAGGTCTTAACACTATTCATCAAGACCCTACTTTATGTGTGAGTAGTGTACAATGCTATATAATGTAAAAAGATCTACCTGTGAACAGTGCAACCCATGTCACACCAACTACAATACCAAATAAACCTTGAACAGTGGCTACTGTTAATGGGAAAAAAGAGTGACGATGAAGCCCGGGCATGCTCATAAACCCAGCACTCTAGAGGATCACTTCAAGCCCAAGGCCAGCCTGGAATACACTGTAAGTTGAAGGCTGGCCTGATCTACATAGCAAGACCCCATCCCAAGTGATCATGAAAATGATGCTGGACATATATGAAAAGACAACAGCATATATGCATATACACACACACAACATACACACACATATATAATGAAATTAAAAAATAAAAAAACAAAGCTTCTTAGTCTATTCCACACATTCTCAACAATCTTTTCACCCAAACAACAATATTCTATTCATAAGGGAAAAAATGTAAAATAGCTTCTTCTTTCTAAAAATAATTTCCAGAGCTGAACATTGCAGGCCCATAAACACTGAAATATCAAAAGTATGCTGTTGTTACTTTAATACTGGGTATTGAACCAGGTTCTTCTCACTGAGCCACAACTCGTCCTCTTTTCTTCCATTGAAAGTTTTAACATTGCAACGTATCTTTGTGTTCAAATAGTTCTCGTAAAAGGATTTTCTTGCATTTTCTGTATTGCTTTTCTTAAAAACCTTGTGAAAGAAAGACTAATCCCAAATAGTCTATTGTACTACAAGGGGAAAAAGCAAGCTGGGCATAGTGGCATTTGCCAATAATACCAACTAAAGCAGGCAGATCACAGGCCTGGACCACACTGGAACACTGCTGTGGTGGTTACCACTAGAGGGAGGGAGAGATTAAGGCCAGAGTAAGAAACAAAGATACTCCGGATTGCTAGAAACACTTCTTTTCCACATTTAGGCTACACAGGTGTAATTTATGTAGCATGAGCTCTATTCTATGTTGTATTTCACAACTTTTAATATTATGGATACATATAGCCATACCGGTACATCAGAAGAGTCAGATAATATCTTATAAGCCAAAATATCAAGAAAAGTCTATTACTTCCCAAATGCTGTAAACCACCAAAAATAAATAATAAAAACTTTCATCTTCCTTCTTACCTCATCTGCAATGAGCAAGACCTATAGATTTATCTTCTGGAATGTCAAAATGTGTCCCTCATTTTCAACTACAAGGCCACTCCCCAAATACAGGACCCAATGCTCTCACCTGAATTAACACAATATTCTTCACTTAAATCTTCACAAACTTTTTCTTTCGACAAAACATCTTGCTATGTGAGCTCAAGCAACCCTCCTGTCTCAGCTTCCTGAGTAGCTGGGAGTACAGACACTTCCTAAAGCACGCAGCTACAGCATTCAACTAAATTTTGAGAGTGTGTGTGTATGTGTGTTTGTGTGGTACTGGGGACTGAACCCAGCTCTGTAACTTAGCTACATCCCCAGATCTTTAGTTTTTTATTGTAAGAATAACTCAAAGTCGAGACCCTCCTGCCCCACCCTCCTGAGCAGCTGAGACTACAAGTGTACCCATGTAACACAACCAGTTCAGCAAAACTTCAATGCAATCCAGACACATTTTTACCATCTGTTGTATTATACCGTACATACAGTAACTTTATATAAAAGTAAAGCTTCATGAAACAACACTCCCTTTAACATCGGCAAGGCTTTCTGACACGGCCAGCCTATCACATTCGAACTCATCCCTTGAAACTCCAGCTATTTTGGCCCACTATATTGATTTGGTATGCAGTAAACAAGAATTCCAAAACCCACATCCTATATAACCACTTACTAAACTCAAAACACTTATCCTTAAGCCCTAGTAATCCTCCACAACTCCCCAATGGCATTTTTGCTCCCCAAAAACAAACTTTTAGCAGACTGGGCTAGGCATGGTTCATCCATGGTTGTAAATGACAAAAAGGTGACTCTGGCCCTAAAAACTACATACAAAAACTTTTGCGATTACACTGTCTACACCTTAAGAAATAGTGATGCAGACTGTGTATGGTAGCACACACTTGTAATCCCAACAGTCAGGAACACTGAGTCTGAGGCCAGAGTGGGCTACAAAGTAAGTTCAAGGCCAAGGTTCAAGGTATAGTGATACCCTGTGTCATTAAGACAAAAAAGAAAAAGAAAAAAATAGTACTAAAGTCTTTTAATACAGAGGTTTGGAGGGGGAACCACTTCCCAAAACAGAATACTAGCTGGGTGCATAGGAGGCTGCCGTAAGATACAAAGCTCAAGTCAATTTAGCAGGACCTGGCTCATTAAAAAAAAAAAGGGGCTGCTGATGTAGCTCAGCAATGGAACAGCCCTAGCTTTGATCCCTTGTACCACCAGGAAGTAAGCAAAGGATGGAAAGAGGGGAAGGAAACTAGCTTTTAGGAGTTAAAAAACTAAAAATAATTTTAAAATGTTAAGCTGAATTATTAAAGTGGTAGGAAGAGATTTTCTAGTCTGAGTGAAAATTTTCTTTTTTTGCAATAATGGAGATGGAATTTAGGGCCACAACCTCAGATGGCATTTAACCTTAAAAATGTTTCTTTTTCCTTCAAGGCTTCCTTATATTATAACCTGTCACTTTTCTTTTCTAAAACAAATATAACTCACTAGTGTAAAAACATTCAGTGGCATTATGTCTTCAATAAAATAGCAATTCCTTAAAGAGACACTTAACCTTAATGTCTCACACCATAACAATTACTTCCAGAATTCATTTCTACTTCTCTTCCTGCAGAAACAACTCATAGTCCGGCCTCACTGCCTTTGTGAAATAGTTTTCCTTGCCTGAACATGACCTGGTGCAACCAAGCACATCCTTCCTCAACATTTGGCTCAGGAGGGCAGCATAGCTCAGTGGTAGAGGGCTTCCTTCCATGCTCAAGTCTCAGATTTCATCCACAGCACACAAGATTGATCTCCCTCTTTCTTCTCTCCCCCTCCCTCCTTCCTTCCCCTATCTCCCCCCTCTGCCTCTCTCTCTCCCTCTTTCCTTACCTCTCATTTGCACACGCACACGCGCGCGTGTGCACACACACACACACACACACACACAGAGGCAAGATCTCAGGTCAGATAACCCCCACCCTACTGAAGCTTTCTGTCCAATTTTCCCATGCCTACTCTGTGCTACAATTAATGGCACAAAAGATTCCTGAAAATTGTCACTATGCCTACAAAAAATGTCAAAATTACTGAACTATAGAACATTACAATTTTTTTTTAATCTTATTTATTTGGTACAGGATCTTGCTATGCAGCTATGACTCATACTGATCCTGCTGTGTCAGCCTTCCCAGTGCTGGGGTTGCAGGTGTGTGCCAACAAGCCCAAGGTTCCAGAGCCAGCACCACATGCAGTACCAGGGATTGAACACCGGTCCTTGTGCTTGCCAGGTAGACACTTAGACCGCAGAGCTATCTCCACAGCCTAGAACCTTATCATTCTTTCAGCTCAATATTTCCATTAGTAAAAGAGGGAGATATGAAATGGAGGAAGGAAAACATGCTGTGTATAATTGTGTCTCATTTCATTCTCATGACAGTTTTCCAATACGGATAGCAACCCCATTTTACAGAGAGATCTTAAGACCTGCCAAAGGTTACAGATGGCTAGAATCAAGATTTAGAATCCTCCCACCATACTATGCTACGGTCCAAACAGAAGAAGCGATTTGTTTTCTTAAGTCATAAAGATTTAAGTATCTGAAAATGAACTAGCACTTTTGGTGCCTGATTTTATAGCTATATCTTAACAAAACATATGGGCAGCAAAAAAAATTTAAATACAGGGCATATAAACATTACCCATTATTGACAAATGTTGATCAAACAAACATTTCTTTTAGATATCATCAATACTGGTATGTCATATTTCCCACCCTAATACTTCATTATTTTAGGATACAGAAAGCAAAAAGAAAGGAAACAGGGAATAAGAAGCTAGACACTTAAAACTAGTTATTAAAACTTACACTGAGTATAAATTGTCAATCTATTTTATATATACACACATATGCACATATGTACATATACACACAGGAATCAAGAGTCCCATAAATATAAATATATCTTTCTCGTAAAGTTAACAGATTAATTTTAATTTATCTAATATTTTATGGAAATTTATACTGTTGAAAGTAAAAGTTAAGCTCTTTCTTTTAAAAACAAAAAAAAGATTAATTTTAAACTCAGAATACCAGGCTGAGGGCATAGCCTGGTTCTAGGAACACTAGCCTAGAATGAAACAGCATTTTAGCCTAGCACCCTGCCTAGACGTGAGGCTAGTGCCCAGCCTAGGATGTTTGATCTGCAGCACCACAAGAAAAAGGAAGAAAAAAAAAAAAAAAAAAAAAAGAAAGCTAAGTATATAGTTTAGAACATCAAGGAAAACACAACTCAGCCAGGCATGATGGTACATGCCTATAATTCTCCTGCAATCCCAGCACTTGGGAGGCCAAAATAGGCAACTTCAAGGTCCACCTGGGCTTCAAAGGGAGTTCAAGGCCAGCCTGAACTGCACAATGAAATCCTATTTCAAAAAGAAAGAAGACACAACTCAATAGAGCACCTGTACAAGTCAATTTTTGTTCTTTTAAAGCAAAGAACACTATTAATATCAAAATTAAATGTCAATATTAAGTTAAAGCTAGATTATGAATTTTAAATGTTTAGGTAACCACCTCTAAAATGTTAGAAAACAAGGAAGGGTATATGGACTGTGCTCTGCAGCTACACGAATCAACACATCAGTTCCCAAGCTAGTGTAGATGCACTTAACAAAAGTTCAGAAACTGCCCAGTGGGACAGCACCTGCTTAGTATGCACAAGCCCTGAGTTCAAACCCAGCAACTACAAATAAAAAGGTTTTTTAATGCAGAAGCTCACAGTATAGCAGCAGAAAGAACAATACACTCTTTAAATGTTCTCATGTAACTTCTGCATTAAAAAAAAATCTATTCATCCCCAAAACACTACACTATATTTTGTTGTCTCCCACAAAGGCTGAGAATTTCAAAAACCTGATATCTGTTCTTTGATTAAGGCATCCAATATTCAGGTGCTCGGTGACAATAATTGTTGAAAGAGTATTTATTTCACCCTCACAATTACCCTTAGGCTCATTTTACAGTGAAAGATACTGAGGGCTAAAAAGGTTAAGTAACTTAACCAAATTAAAGAAGCTAGTAAAACAGTCTAGACTCAAAACATGCAGTTTCAACAACATGTTCTTCACCGCGATTAATATAGTTCACTTTAAAAATTGTAAATGGAAGCCTGACAAGGAGGCACACGCCTTAAACCCAGGAGGCTGAGGCAAGAATCCAGTCTAGACAACTTGGGAGACTTGCTGAGTCTCTGCCTCAAAAGACTTAAAAAGAGCTTGGGATGTAGCTCAACAGCAAAAGAAAAAGAGAAGGAAGGGCAGAAGAGAGAACAGGACCATAGAACAAGAAGGTCTCTGAAGCCCACAAAGAAAACAGGTATGTTAGTTCGATAATGTTAACAGTGACTGACCTCATGATCCTCTCAAGACTTTGCCATTATGGGCTACATACAGGTCCCAAGTTATGAAAAAAGTGTGAATAATGACAAGTGGATTAAAAAAAAAAATGTTCAACAGTGCAAACAGACCCTAAGACAACATAACGGAATATTTAAAACATTAATTGAACATCATTTTTAGAATGAAAACAATTTTATGAATCAAGAATAATTCTGGTGAGCCTAAGATCTGACTTAATTTTTCTTTTATATAATGACTATCCAAAGAAATAAAGATAAATCAAAAATCCAAGTTTAAGTGAGTGAGAAAATTGTTATATAAAAAGAGACCTGAACTACACAGTGAGACCCTGTCTCAAAGAAAACAAAACAAAAAAAAAAACCACAATTTCTATCTTAAAGGAAAGCTGAACGAATCCCTTTTCTAAAACAGTGGCACATATGGAAAAAAAACAATGTAAATTTATGCTCCAGGGAACTTAAAGTAAAATCTTTTTTAAGAGGCAAAGCTTCTTTTAATCATACACAGACATGGCTTCCCTGCCTTCATCATATCAACCTAACTTCCTTTGGTCAAACAGCAGTATTTTACAAGATGGGTTCCCATCCCAGATCAGCCATTTACAAACCAGAGGTTGAATTTCATTAACTATATATAACATACACATTCACAGTACTTGTCTATAGCACAAGATAGCTGGAAGAATATAGGTGAGAGCGCTGTATGAACAAGTACGAAATAGTATTAAATACAAAGCACTGAGCTGGTATGAAACTATACTGTGTTAGATCTACTCTGCCTACTCTCACTGAACTCCAAAAAAAAACTCACAAACTTCTGCAAGAACAGAAAAATCTATTTGAATTAAGTATATTATTCCATGTGCTCCTATGTTTTGATCAAAGATTAGGCCCTTTTACCACTTGCACTGAATTCAAGTCTTTCCTGCATACTTTGAAATCTGACATTTTCCAGAAGTAATTTCCAAGTAACTATTACTACAGAAAACTAATGTATATTAAAAGCATATTCTAAACACTTGTCTATTATGTTCAAGGCCCTGAGTTCCATCCCCAGCATGGGGTGGGGGCACAGATGGGTGGTGCTGTTTGCCTATAATCCCCACCACTCAGGAGGGCAAAACAGAAGGACACCTGCACGTTTGAGCCCAATCCGAGCTACACAGAGAATTCAAGGCCAGCCTGAACTACATTATCCAGTTTCAAAACTACATTAACTGATACTCAATTTCCTAAGATTACATTTTAATCTGTTTGGTATACGATCCATGTTTTTCATTTTGAAATATGAGGTATAATTTTTATCTGTATAGTTCCAAGATAAAATCTCAAAACATTCCCATTGAGATGTACTAAGAAATCCTGAAACAGCAAGAGTTTATAATGACCTATCACTCCTCAATCTTCTGGCTAAGATCAAGTGCAATGACCTAGAGTGGGAGGGAGTCAGATCCTATTGAGTTGAAAGACGAATCACCATCATTTCAGTTTACTGGTGTCCTGGCTTCTAAACCAAAAGCTTTGAATGCACATGGAGGAAATACATTTCTATTCATCTTTTGAAAACATAAGTGATGGTGTTTTCCATCGCTTTCAAATTAGCAGCTCAGATTATGAGCCCAAAGGTGAAAGCTGAAAACTGCCACTCAGAAACGAATACTGAATTGTATACTTTCCAACAATCAAAACCAATTTCACCCCTTATCTTTCATCCTTTTTGTCTATATCCTAGCTTTGTTACTGAGTTTCATCCAAGTAGTACTCACCTACCACGGCTGTTTGGACAATTAAATGTCAAAAATATACACAGAGATCAGTCTAGCACACAAAGCCCCAGCATAGCTATTATTACTATTCTATAGAAAAATAAAGAAAATTCCAGTCTTCAAATCTTCAAACTTTGAAGCCACTGCTTAAAAAGCAACATGATGTGTTAGCACTAGTGTTTACCAGGAAATGGCACTAACTTTAAGTAATAAAAGAGATGCTTAATGTATGACTCACTGCCAGAAAATAAATCACTTTAATAAATGTTAGAATAGTCAAAAATAAAGTGAAAGAGGATGGGGAGATAGCTCCATCGCTCAAGTTACTGCCTGGCAAGTGCAAGGTCGAGAGTTCAAACACTGTCCTGCAAAAAATACACAAATACATACATATATAAATAAATAAATAAATAAAGTGAAAAAGTTAATAAATAACAAGTAAGTATGAAAACTAGAGATGTGGTTCACAGTACAGCACTTGCTAGCATGTGCAGGGCCCAGGGTCCAATCCCAGCATGCCAGGAAGGAACAAACAAGTGCAAGTTTCAATTCTGAAGACATTTCCGTACAGGAAATATATTTCTAATTATAAAAACACTGAATTCATTCTTACATATGTATGTCAAACAAACACCCCTTAAAATTTTGTCTCACAACTTTTTCCCCAAAGCATATGGTTCCTTTTAATCTGCTCAAAATTCTCCTAAGCAGCAAGAACTGAAACTGACACAAGAAAGGCCAAGTGTCAGGGTCTGCTCTGGGACCTGGGTATTGTTCAGGTTTTATGGATCTTTGTAAACAGATGGATGGCCACTTTCGTAAAGATTTCAGCAAACAACCAATCAACAAACACGACTGAATTAATTCAAAAATTAAATCAAGTCATCAAAAAACGGGGCAGATGACTTTATTAATTCAAATCATGTTCTTACAACCTCTAAATATCAATCTTTAAAATTACTAAGATTTTTTTGTCTGCAAGGATAAAAAAGCAAAAGAGATCCATTTGACATACAATTTCTAAAACTAAATACTCTAAAACCTGCAAAAAACTTAAACCTGGCATTATATAAGAAATCATAACTTCCAGTTTATTTGGAAATTTCTACATTATTAAAGAAAAGGGTTTTCCTCCCAGGTTTTGGTCTGTGTATAAATACAGTGCTAAGAAAAGCAAATATCCCCCAGTCCCCTCTCATGCCAACATGAGGTACTAATTTTACTACAACTTAAAAATTCAGAAATATCAATCTAAGCAAAGATGTACGTAGTGCGATCTAAAAACTTAAATCTAGAACGCACGGCCTGGGTCATCAGTCTGGAATCGAGCACTCGCCAATACGAGGATTTGGAAGATGAATTGCAGACCCAGGCGTCAAGGAGAGCAAGTCGCCCGGGTGTGGGAGGGGAAGGGAACGAACAGAAAGGATTAAGGAGTGCAATATTTATGGATAGAGGAAGTCACTGGGGCGGCAGCCGAGGACCCCGCGCAAGGGGCGTAGAGAGGGCTCGTTTTACAGTTAGAACGGACTGGGGAGTGGGAGGAGGGGCAGCTAGCACCGGAATCTTCTCCCCGGGTGGAATGGGTGCGTCACCCACGTAGCGGCTTTCAGAAAGGGAAAATGTGCCCTCGGGGCAATCTTAATAAGCAGCTGCGAAGAGGGGGAGTGACCTTCCCCGGGTGATGGAGGTGCCCAGGGTCGCCTTCAGGAGGACCACGGAGGGGGATGCGCCCGAAGGCCCTCGCGGTTGGCCGCGAAGCGAGGGACTGCGGGCAGGACCCGCGCCGCCCGCGCACGCCAGGGGCCGAGGGCTGAGGTGGGGGCGTTACCTGAAGGGTCACCTCCTGGGGGTCCCAGTGGGGCCGCAGGTGTCGCAGCAGGCTCAGGGCCCCCTCCCGGCAGCGCTGCTCCTCCTGATCCTGCACCGTGACGTTCAGCTTGGGCACCTCCGGCGAGCCGGACGGGACGTGGATGTAATTGGCCATGGCCCAGGCGACGGCGGAGACGACCACGACCACGACGGCGACGGCGACCACGAGAACGGCGGGCGCCGACAGGCTGGTGGTTCCTTCCGTCCCGGGGCGCCCTCGCGGGAGGGCTGGGGGCGCTCGGGTGGACGGGCGAGCGGTAGGAAGACGGCTAGAGGCGGCACCGTGGCCGAGTCAGACCTGGGCAGCAACGGAACTGCGCCGCAACCGTTCACGGGGTAGACTTCTCTGTGCGCTCCGCCGCGGTCCGCCGCGGAGGATGCCGGGACTGGCCTGACGCCGGCGTCACGCCGGGGGCGGAGCCTCTGTGCGTCACAAGCCGGCCGGGTCTCCGAGCTCCCGGCACAAAGGCCCAGTTTATCTGCGCCTTACTACGTGGCCGCGGTAATCGCGTACAACCTGCAGAACCGCTAGTTGGGAAGAGGCAGGCTTCCTTCTCCGGAATAAATCTACACGATGCAAGGCATGAGAGCTTTAGCCCACCAGATCAACAGAGCCACGCGGCTCTGGGTCTGCGTTAGGGCTCAGGATATTGGGGGGCGGCGGAAGGGGCTCAGATCCTGAAACAACCACAGGATCGACCTCTGAATTTAGCACAAGCAGGGCAAGCCGGGGGAACTTAGGCCATTGTGTAACTGAAGGACCACACAGCTTAATTAATGTAGCAACTAAATTCCCATCGACATGATATCGAGACAAATGGAACAGTTCAAGAAGTATATTTAAGGTCAGATGGTTAACCATACTGAGAATTATTCGAAGCTCAGAAGAACAGGCTAGCAGATGGAGTGAGAACTAAAGGGAAGGAAAAAAAGTTTTTCTGATACAGTAGTAGAGAGGTTAGTTGAGCGTCGGATATCGCTGCGTAGGCCCTGAAGTTCACAACTTCTGCCCTTAAGCGTTATTATCAATGTCTTGTATAACAGCTGTTTCCAGCACTTAAGGGAGTGACGTGGACTGGATAATCCACGGTTATTTTTAAGATTTATAGTTTTCTTTTATGATGAAAGAAAGTGGAGGGGGACTTGACCTGAAGATCTGTCTTCTCTGCAACGTTTAACACGATGGGGTTTTTTGTAATAAATTAATGGTTAACATTCAAAATGTTGGGGGAAGCCCCCTCAGAACCCCCCTCCTGTACCTGTCTCAGACAGAAGCTTTACCCTAATAAAGCTATTCTGCTCATAAAAAAACATTCAAAATGTTTAATGTAGCTCACTCACAAAAACTTATAGTCTGATTGTTCAAAAAGAGCGCACTTTTGTAAATCAAAGTCAAACACCAAAATTCCTAAACCAAAAGAGGGGAAATCGAGGTATGTAATACAGCAAGGATGTTTCCCCATCCCCCTTTCTGTTGCAGTTCTGGGGTTTAAATCCAGGGCCTAAAACATGCAAGCCAAACGCCCTACCACTGAGCTACCTCTTCAGCCACTTTTTCTGATAGATAGATAGATAGATAGATAGATAGATAGATAGATAGATATTGATACAGGGTCTCACTAGGCAGCTTGGACTCACACTTACCCTCCTGTCTCAGACTCCCCAGTGCTGGGATTACAGGCATGTGCCACCACTCCAGGTGTCTGTGGCCGGGTCAGGGCACCTGAAGCAGGGCTGGCATGGCGTAGGGTGCCAGGGATAGAATCCCAAGATTCTTAGTGCACTGAGCTATCTCGCCAGCCCTGTGTTTCTTGTTAGTTTGCAAACTGTCTCTGCTCATTCCTTTTAGCTGTCTTATTTCCATTCTGCTTCTAATGGTTTTTATTGAATATAACATGTCACTGTCTATACATGACATAATTATCCTTAAATTCAGTGTGGGAGTTACAAGCAGAAGTGCCTAAGGTGCTATGTTTTTTGTTTTTTGTTTTGTTTTGTTTTTGTGGTTCCGGGGATTGAACTCAGGACCCTGTGCTTGCCAGGCAAGCAAGTATTCCACTCAGCTATCTCCCCAGCCCAAGTGCCTAAGGTTTTAATAGATATATAAAAGAAATCCAGGGAGATAGCACAGAGGAATAAGCACCTGCCTGGCAAGCACAAGGTCCTGATTTTGGTCCACAGTCTCCCCCTGAAAAAAAAAAATTCATAAAAGAGATACTTTCATGAATTCTGCCTATCTTATTTCTATATCTTCTTATCATTCAAGTTTTGTTCAAAAATTGTTCCCAGAAGACCTTCTCATAGCTTTATCACACCAGTGATAAAGACAATTATATATCTACAGATATAGATATGGATATAGATATATCCCTATCACTTATCACAATGTAAGTTGTCTTGAGATTGGTGTGTTTACCTTTCTTAATGTCCATCCTTTGTACTAGAATGGTAGCACTATTAGGCAAGCAAAGCTATAGTTTATCTTATCTGTTGTTATATTTACACTACCTAGAATAGTGCCTAGAACATAAAAATACTCAACAAATAAATGTATAAACCAACCTAATTAATTTCTAAAAATCTACCACTCTCCCATAAGCGATCCCAGCCAGAGGTTGCATTAGCTGATCACTAGAGGACTCTGTTGTGAACTCTTCCAGAGCCTGATCCTGTCCTTAGCCACTGGCCATCCTGTTTGTTATCTTCAGGCTTATCTTAGCTATAGGATGCCAATAAAATTCTCCCAGCAACTTGCAACACATATCTAAAGGTTGTAAAATAGGCATGATACTATTATGAATTTAACACACTTCATTCCCTTCCTGGTACTTCACATAACATTATGATCCTCCAGTAGATGCAATTGCCTTGTTTCCTGTGTCTTTGTCCTGAGATCCCATTCATTCTTCAATTCAGCATGCCAGCCATCTTCCTGGCACTTATCTGGATTTTCCTAGTAAAAATTCACTTGTTTTGCATGCCATTCTCTCTGTCTACCTATCTATGTATTTTGTAGTACTAGGGGTAGAACCCAAGGCTCTGCACGTGCTAGGCATTCTACCACTGAGCTACATCCCCCTCCCTGCTTCTCTCCTTTATTCATGTTAAAGCCCCTAGGCAGTTCTGCTTGCAACCCCCACATTGTGCATTTAAGACATACTAATTACGTCATATATAGATGACCAGAAAAGCCATTATAACTGGTTTCACCATAGACATTTTGTATAAGACAATGAAAAGTCACTAAATATAAAGATCACTAAACACAAATCTTGGGTCTCCCTCCAGTCATCAAATTTTTATTTTTTTATTATTTTTCTTTTGTCTTTTTGAGATAGGGTCTCGCTATGCAGCTCAGGCTGGCCTTGAGCTCATTTTTGTAGCCCAGGCTGGTCTCAAACTCCCACTGAGCCTCCTGCCTCAGCCTCCCAAGTGCTGGAATTACAGGCGTGCGCCACCACACCCAGCTTGGTCATCAAACTTTATTATAATGTAGTTGTATGTAGTTACCAGAGAAACAAGATACAGAATTTTCAGAAGAAAATGCTCTATGCCAGCAGTTCTCAACCTGTGGGTCAGACCCCAGAAGGGTTGAACGACCAAAACACAGGGGTCGCCTAAAGCAATTCCAAATCATAACTGTAGCAAAATTCCAGTTTTGAAGTAGCCACCAAAATTATTTTTTGGTTTGGGGTCACCACAACATGAGCAACTGTATTGCAGGCTCACAGCATTAGAAAGATTGATAACCACTGTTCTATGCAATAAGATTATGTAGGCATGTCTAACAGCTAGCTCACTCGCCCAGTCACAAACATGTCTCAAATGAAATCATTCCTATATACCTAACAGAAAAACCAGAGTTAGTTAATTTAGTGAACTAAAACTTTAGGAATTCAAAACATCTATAATAGTAGACATTCAAGGCTCAGAATGTTGCCCTTTCTACCCCCTACACAAGAAAAAGTCTAAGGAAGAATCTCTATGTACTAAGATTTCAGAGATGCTGTATCAAAACAAGGCTGCACCTGTTCTGCCCTTTACAACTTTAAGTAGCCTAGAGGAACTGGCTATAAAACTGCAGCAACAACCTCATTAAATAGTGGTATAGCAGGCTGTACTACTTCCATGTGTGTGTTCAGTTTTAAGATCTAATAAACATTTAACTCTGCGCAACATATCTGTTGGTGCATGTTCTATTTTGCCTCTCTCTCATATTTGGATTTTAAGTAGATACATTAATTACCCACTCAGAGCAGGTACTACCCTCACCCCACACTCTTCTGAGGATTGAACCTAATCTACCTCGCGCTTTGGGGTGGGGGCAGTCCTAGAGTTGAACCTAGGTCCTTCATCCTGAGTTAAATGTTGAATTTTGAGACAGGTTGCAATAAGTTACTAAGTTGCCCTGGCTGGGCTCAAACTTGCAATCTTCCTGTCTTAACCTCTCAAAGTCCTGGGACTATAGGCGCTCAGGTTTTTGTTTTCAAACAAGGTCTCTCTGCAATCCTAAGGCCTGCATTATCTGCCCAAGTAGCTGTGGTTGGTTATAGGTGTTGGCCACTGACCTAGCTCTAAGAGCTGGAATTCTGACTCTTCTCTTCTCCTCCACAATCTTAAATCAGTGTCTCGTGTCATAAATTACAACAATGGGTTTACTTAAATTTAAAAAGAAATGTCCCTAACTTTCTTCATCTAAAATGTGATAGGGAATGAGAGGAGAAATCAGGTCCAGTGGCATATGCCTGTGATCCTGGCAGCCAGAAAGCTGAGCCAGGAGAACCCTAAATCGGAGGCCAGGCTGGATAAGTTAGCTGGGTCTATCTCAAAGAAAATAAGTACAAGTGAAAAGTAGGATACAGAGGGGTGGAAACTTTTTTTAGAGATCATTACATGAGTACTAAAATCTGCCTTAGTAAAGAAAAAGGAATAAGCAGATCAATAAGAAAGAAAGACCTCAAAGTATGTGAGATATTTGCTGTGTCATAAAAGTCACTTTCATATTGTGGGACAGGGTTTCTCTACATTGCCTAGATAGCCTAGATTGGCCTTGAATTCTGGGGATGAGGTGACCCTCCTGCCTAAACCTGGCCAGTAGCTATGACTGCAGGCTTATACCACTGTGCCTGGCACATTCAAGGTAACATTGGGGGAGAAGGGAAATGGATTATTTAATGATAATGCTGGGGTATTAATTTTTACATAATTTGATAAAGTTGGTGCAGCAGTCTTCTTAGTATTATTTAAAAGTGGTAATGATAAAAGGATCACAAGTGCTGATCAGCTTTCTGTCAAAGTGTCATAGTTATCAGTGACAAAAATATTACTTCAAAGGTGGAAAAAAAAAAAAACCCGACATTTATTTTACTAAAATTCTGGGGATTTCAATACGCTTTTCCCAAAGCTTAGCCAATGATTAGAGTTCAATAGGCACTGAACAATGATTTGTTTAGTGATAAAATAAACAAAAGCACACATATATACTGTACTATACTTTAAAACAGTTCGTCTGAACTCTGCAATATTCCAAATTGAATGATGGACCCTTTTTTTGTTTTACTAATATTATGACTTTTTCCCAGTCATTTAGTCATTTTAACACCAATCGCAAAGGTAAACTTTTAATATCTTCACTTCCATGCCTATTTGGTTTTGTTTTTTCCTTTTTATTTATTTATTTCCATTTGCATATTTGGCACAGGATGTCACTACACAACTTGGATACATGGTGATCCTCCTCTTGTCAACATCCCTAACACTGGGATTAGAGGCGTGCACCACCACATGAATTGGTTGCAGCTCAGCACACCTTGGGGGAGTGGCCAGCGTGGCAGATGGAACCAGGGATTGAACCCTGGTCCCTGAGTGTGCCAAAGCAGGTGTTTTGTCTGCTGAGCTATCTTCCCGGTCTTATTTGGATTTTGTAATGAACATTTTAAGCAATAGTTTCATATTTTGAAAAGGAATTTCAGACCAATCTGCTAACCCCTACCTTTTGTGTACCTATAGCATGTGCAAAATATACAAGGAAGGTCCATTTGTATGGCTTAAGGTTCTACCTGCCTTACTTCAAAACACACAATTTTCCTTTCTTGCCCTTTAAGAGTAGTGAGGCTAAACCTAAATCTCAAGCTCAGTGGCAGATCATTTGCTAACATGAGTGAGATTTTGGTTGATCCCCAGGATCACAAAACACAAACCAAAACCCTAGGGAGTTCAGGAAAAAAAGGATTAAAAGGATTTCAATTCTATGCAGTCCTACTGCAAAAACTGAGTCCTTTACTTCCTCTTTTTTTCCCTTGTCTGCTAAATAATCATAATAGCTGATGCAGAGAACTAGACCTGGAGCACAGTGGCAGAGTGTTTGCCTAGCATACGCGAGGCCCTGAGTTCAATCCTCAATGCTGCAATCTTAGAAGAACAAATACAAGAAGTCTTAAAATTTAGCTTCTCTTCTGCAAGGTTAACAACTTAAGTTTGTGAACCAAAAATTAGAGAAAAAGAAGGGCAACAAGGATAGCCAATATTTTGGCCCTAGCCCTTCAAGGTCAGAGAGGACTCAGGACATAAGAGAACCCATACTGTGACATCCTGTAACCAAGTGGTGTCCCAAATTTTCTTTTCAAGGAAGTTATGGGGTTAAAGAGGAAAGGGGTCAACAATGTATAGTGTGCCTAGGGAGAGTCACCTAGAGACAAAACATTCTCTTGGGCTTTCACAGATAGCAAACTGGTCAAGCAATGGCCGTGACTCATCCAAATGGCTGACACTGACAAAAGTTCTACAAAATGTGCTGGGCATTGTGTCACATGCCTATAATCATAGTGCTTGGGAGGGTGAAGCAGGAGGATCGGTGTGAGTTTGAGATGAGCCTGGGCTACAAAAGGCCAGCCTGAACTGCATAGTGAGACCCTGTCTCAAAAAGGAAAAAAAAATCTACAAACCACTGTACATGGTTTCAAAGGAAATCCTGAGGGAATTTGACTGACCTTGTCAGATATAAAAGTTACATGTTTTGTTATAGAGGTCTTGCTTTAACTTATCTTAATCATCCAGCAGAAAAGTCTAACCATGAGATATAAAAAGTAAATCCAGGGTTTAGTGGTGAAAGTGGGCAACCCATAAGCAGCATGACTGAAAAACTACCCTCAGGACAGGAGTCTGAAGAGCTTGCGAGTACCCCCATGTTTTCCTTTGGGAGCATATGGCTTTTATCAGGCTGAAAGACCATGTTAGCCGATGGACTGAACCTATTGGTGCACCTTTCCAATTACTGGTGTCTGTCACTACCTCTGTGGAAGAGGAACCAGAAGAATCCATATTACACCTGTAGAAAATGGTAAAAGAAATAACTTATTATATTTTGGAGGCTCAAGCCCAATGCTACATAAGAAGAACTAAAAAAAGGCTTATAGGAAACTGGCTTTGAAGTACCATTCTGATAAGAATCCAAATGAAGGCAAAAAGTTTAAACAGATTTCTCAAGCTTATGAAGTTCCCTCTGATGCCAAGAAAAGGGAATTATCTGACAAAAGAGGAGAACAGGCAATTAAGGAGGGTGGGGCAGGTGGCAGTTTGGGCTCCCCCATGGATATCTTTGATATGTTTTTTGGAGGAGGAAGAAGGATGAGAGAGAAAGGAGAGGTAAAAATGTGGTGCATCAGCTCTCAGTTACCTTAGATGATTTATATAATGGTACCACAAGGAAACTGACTCTGAAAAAGAATGTGATTTGTGACAAATGTAAAGACCGAGGTGGTAAGAAAGGAGCTGTGGAGTGCTGTCCCAACTGCCAATGTACTGGAATGTGAATAAGAGTTCATCAGATAGGACTTGGAAAGGTTCAGCAAATTCAGTCTGTGTGCATGGAGTGCCAGGGTCATGGAGAACGCATCAGCCCTAAAGATAGATGTAAGAGCTGCAACGGAAGGAAGATAGTTAGAGAAAAGAAGATTCTAGAAGTTTATATTGCCAGAGGCATGAAAGATGGCCAGAAGATAACATTCCATGGTCAAGGAGACCAAGAACCAGGATTGGAGCCAAGAGATATTATTATTGTGTTGGATCAGAAGGACCATGCTGTTTTTACTCAACAAGGAGATCTTTTCATGTGTATGGATATACAGCTAGTTGAAGCACTGCATGGCTTCCAAAAGCCAATATCTACTCTTGACAACCGAACAATAGTCATCACCTCTCACCCAGGTCACACTGTCAAGCATGGAGACATCAAGTGTGTGCTAAGTGAAGGTATGCCAATCTATTGTAGACCATATGACAAGGGTTGTCTAATCATCGAATTTAAGGTAAACTTTCCCAAAAATGGCTTTCTCTCTCCTGATAAACTCTCATTGCTGGAAAAACTCTTACCCAAGAGGAAGGAAGTAGAAGAGACTGATGAAATGGATCAGGTAGAACTGGTGAACTTTGATCCAAATCAGGAAAGATGGCGCTGTTCCAATAGAGAAGCCTATGTGGTGTTCAGTGTCAGACCTCGGAGCAGGGCCAGTGAGTGATGCTCCCTGCTGGCATGCAGTGTGCAGTAGTGAGTGCATGAAGGCCTGGAATCATCATATGCTCACTACTCGCTCTTGTTTCTGTTTCAATATTCAATTATAATAGTGTTTTCAAAGTTAAATGAATAAACAAATACAAAAGCTCTGACTTTGCCCTGTATGTATGATGAATTCAGTGTGCAAGATGGAGTTTCATGCCTGTAAAAAAGTACCTAAGCCTGGTGTCTGTTAGGCCATGCCTTGTATTTGATTTCAGCTGTATACATGGACGAGCTTAGACTGAAATGATAGATGTGTGTTGACTTTAGTGTATGACCCTTCATTGTGGAGCTGTGGATTAACACTGTATTTAACTGGCAATCAGAAAAAGGAAACAGTTTGTGGACATGTTGGTCTGTCTGTAATTAACTTGTGTTAAGTGGGACTCATCGTGATGCTTCTGCATTCTACTGCCTCAACTATTACCTGAAGATGGCATAAAATATAATTTGGCCTGTGATAACAGTGACAGAAATGCTACCTTTCTAAAGAAGGGGTTTATCATAATGCTGCTTCCTAAGGGCCTGCATTTCTAGGATTGCAGTCCTTTCTGCTGTGCCATCTTTTTCATATATATATATATATATATATATATATATATATATATATATATATATATAATAGATACTACATATATATTATATATAAATATGTATGTATACTGTTGACCACTCCTAGTTACATTGTTTTTCCCTTCTCTTTGGACCATGATAAGCACTTGAGTTGTGACTTCAGAGCTGGGTAACTTTGAAATGAAAATGAAGAGACTACATGGAAAGGTAATTTGCATGTGTAATATAAGGAAGTGTTCCACAGGTATGTTACAGGCTCACTTTAACCCGTTTGACTTAATGCTCCAAAGTAACTGTAATTTAATGGTAATAGTATAGCAAATTATGAACAGCTTTACTTGTATGTTTTAAAAAGTCATATGTTCACATGCTTATTCTGGGTATCAGAATTTAAGCAATTGCTAAAATGTATGAATGTCTTAATATACTGATTGCAAAGCAAAAAAAAAAAAAAAAAAGGAAAGCCAGATTAATATGTCAAGCTGTAAAAGGCTTAACAGCTTCTGACATTGTCAGTTGTACTGATAACCCACTACTCTTATGGACTATTGGACTGTACATACAACTACTTTCTCTTAGTTCAATGAGAAGAAAGATTTGTACTAATAGTGGTTAGCCAAGATATCATGTCTGCATCTTGTACTCTAAACAACTACTATGAAGACAACAATATGCAATGTATTAATTATTGGAAAGGTCCTACTAACCTGTTCTGAAACTGTCTCATTGTTATTTCTTTCTCATTAAGAATATTTTTTAAATGTGAAAAAAAAAGTAAAAGCACTAGCAGTACAGTGTGTGCTTAGCATGTGTAAGACTTTTGGTTCTATCCTTAGCAACACACACACACACATACACATACACATGCACACAGTACATGACTTAGCAGTCCTTAAAGTAATTCCTAGTTCAAATATGTAGTTCATCAAATATTTTTAATCCTCTTTATTAAATTTTTATTTAGATTAAGTGAAATGGTACACAATAATTAGCCATTATTAAGTGAACATAAAATACATTTTTAACTTAGGGGAACCAGTCCAATGGTGAAAACTTAGTCCAGTAAACACACCTTAAGATCCAGACCTGAGTTATAGAGGTGGGGTCTGCTAAATGCACGTCTCTGCTTCCCTTGGGATCGAAGCATTTCTCACATGCTATAGTCTCAGGGAGGAGAAAAGAGAGCATCAAGGACCCAGTTTCTCTGATCTTTTGTAAGCTACTAAGTCTGCTCATGTTACTCTGCTTTTCTTCCCATTGTGTGTTTTAAAGCTATCAGTAACATGACCTGGAAAGAGTACACTAACAAGGGATGAGGAGTGACACAGAGACTGGTAGCTCAGTGAGGCCTGCAAGTTGCTTAAAATCAGCATAGGTGAAAGGAGATTGACTGATATAGATTTGAAGAATTTTTGGCTGTAAAACTCTGAAGTGGGGCTAGGGAGATAGCTCAGCGGTGTAAGTGCTTGCCTGGCAAGTACAGGTTCCAAGTTTGATCCCAAGTACTGCAAAAACAAACTCAGTTTTTTAAAAATAAATTAGGCAGAATTAACTTATTCATTAATTCCCTATTAATTATGTCAATGAGACAAGCTACTACACAGCAGATTGTCAAACAATCCAATAATAACCACTTAAGAGCACAGTGAGACAGAATCCAATGACTTCAAGAGAGCAAAGCCTACTGTCCTAATGAATCAACTTTTGTGATGGCGTCAGGTCATTAGCTATAATGAGGAAATACTGGATTCAGTCTCTTTGGGTTTGCTGAGATGTGACTGTCCCATCTTGTCAACACACTGAAACCAGATGGTCTAGAACCTGGTATTATTAATTAGAGGGAAATCTCACTGGCAGATTTATCCAAATGGTTAACAATACCCTTGCTGCTGAGATGTACCAAATGAGGCTATTTAAGGATTTGGCCAAATGATTTTTAATATACTTCTATGTGACAAGAATGAGACATTTTACAAACACCAGTAGGAGTCTCTCCCCACTCCCACACCTCTGAGTCAGTACTTTGAAAGGGTAGTTGTCAACCAAAAGCATGTCTTCTTGACCCCAAACCATATGCCAGAAACAAGTATATAAAAGAGGTGGCCAATAGACACTCAGGAGGAAAACTTTAAAAAATAAGGTGGAAAGGAAACGAAGAGGCAGAACGACAAAAAAGAAAACTCAAGTAATGTAAAGTGTCCTACACTTATAAGATGAACTATAGAAAGGATGAAAATGTATGTGTCTGAGAGACATAATTTGATTTCTAAATGTTACTTATATCTCAAGTTGGTCATAAAGTAATAGATGTTAAAAGCAGAACATATGACAAATTAATTATATAAAACCAAAATGATTAACCTAAGGTCAAAATGAAAGGCTTGTTGTTAAGAGATATGTGAAGATAGTCCTCAATACGCACTGAGCCCAAGTGCTGAGGATGTAGCTCTGCACTGGATTGGACTGCCGCCCTAGAACATTCCAGGCCCTGAGTTTAGTTCCTGGGAACAACAACAACAAAAGAACCCTGAGTTCAAAATGAAGTTTAAAATACACTAGCGATGCTTTGAAAATAACTTGTATGAAAACAATATACTCAAGATGGGCTACAGCTATATTGAATCTTACACTTGAGGCAAATAGGCATTTTATCCTCAAGACAGGAAAAGAGAAAATAAGAACTTCAGTTATCATTTTAAAAATATCCCAGAGAGGGCCAGTGAGAAGAGCAGAGAACCCATGAAATAGTCCTTTTAGTTCCACCAAGGCTATTTTATCTAAAATAAGCAAATGTAAATGCATTTTTCCTGTATCACCAGTAGCTACTGTAATTCGAGAGGTTTTTTTTTTTTTTAGAAAATGCTGCTCTAGTACTGGAAATTGTCTAGCATGCTTATTGTCTTGGTTATGTGTGTGTGTGTGTGTGTGTGTGTGTGTGTGTAAGAAAGAGAAGGGGAAAATGTATGTTATTTAGGAATAAAGATACACATGGTAAAAACTGTATGTTATCTACTAGCAACTTAGAAGTGGCAGTCTTAACTTAGTTAGAAATAATTATATCAAAATGATTAGTCAAAATGACAAAGACATCAAGACATATTCTCAGTAGGTAATTTTAATTTTTTTTAAGAAAAATGCTCTACTTAACAATTTTTTAAGCAGGTCATGGAGGCATGAGCCTTTAATCCTGGTACATGGAAAGCTGAGGCAGGAGGATCACTGAGAATTTGAGACCACTTGGGCTACATAGTAAGCTCAAGGCAAGCCTGAAGTACATAGCAAGATTCTGTCCCCCAAAACAGAACAAAAATTCTCCAACTTTACGCATTTTCTGTTTTCAGAATTTTTTCAGATTTTTTTTTCCTGAAGGTAATTTGGCTTCGTTATGTTTTGTGAACATTAACCCTGTATCTAATGCATGACTGGCCAATATGTCCTCCCAGTCTGTTTCCCAGGCTGGCCTCTAGCATGTATTCTCCTGCCTTATTTTCCTGAGTGCTTGGATGACAGACCTTCAATACCAGCTCTGGCTATGCAGGTTGTCTCTTTATTATGCAATTTCTTCCTGTGCTAGGCAGAAAAATTTTAATGTGATGCGATTCTGTTTCTCTATCATTACCTTCATCGCCTGAGCTTTTAGGATCAAATAAAAAAAAAAATCATTCTCCAGACCAATGTTGTCTAGTTTTTCTCCATTGCCTCTTCTAGCAGTTTTATCATCTCAGGTCTTATATTTCACCTTTTATTCTATGTTCATTTTGGCTTTTTATGTGCTGTGAGGTAAGTTCAATTTCATTCGCCTCTATGGGGCTATCTAGTTCTCCCAACACATTTCTTTAACAGACTATCATTTCCCCCATTCCATGTTCTTGGCAACTTTATAAAAAAAATTCCATTGACCAGACCAGTGCCCAGTGGTAGAGCACTTGCCTTGCAAGACTCTATCTCCGTCCTACCAAAAGAAAAAACTTCAGTCAACCTTAGATGGGTAGGTTCACTCCTGGGTTGTGTACTTTAGTTGTTTAGTTGATGTCTTTATGCCAGCTATATGCTATTGTAATTACTCTAACTTTGTGCAATCGTATGGATGCCTCCAGCTTTGTTCTTTTTGCTCAAGGTTGCCTTGGTTATTTGGTTAGCTATCGTCCCATGTGACTAGTAGGATTGTTTTTTCCTACACCTGTGAAAAATTACATTGAAATTTTGATACAAGTTGCACTGTATTGTGGATTGATTTGGGTAATAGAGTCATTCTAGTAATATTAATGGGTTATCCCATGAACTAAGAAATATTTAATTTGCATCTTCTCAGTTTCTTTCAATATTTTATGGTGTTCAGATATTGTCTTACTCTTCTCTCCTTGCTGGAACAAATACCTGACACCCAAAATGAAGGAAGGAAAGGTTTATTTAGCTCACAGTTACTGGAGGTTTTAGTCCATACTTGGCTGGATCCAAGGCAGATAGGCACAATGCAGAGGCCAGAAGTTCATGGCAATGCAACAGCAACAAAATGGTGACAGAGGCAGTCAACCAATCAGGGCAGCAGAGCAACAGCTTAGTCTGTTTCTCTGTCTCTCTTTAAATTACATCAGGCTCTCTGACTGAGCCTATCCACCTCAGGCCACACCTATAATTCCCAGCAGTACTCAGACCCATAATCCCATCAGTACTAAAACACATAATCCTAGTGGATCATCAGTCAAGTCTCAAACTCTACAAGTCCATTCCCCATGATTGCATGAGGCTTTGGGGGGACAATTAGACATCAACCATGCAGATATAGAACTTTCACTTTTTTGGTTAAATTTTATTCCAAAGGCCTCGTTTTATTTTGCATCAATGGGATGATTTTCTTTCTTTCTTTCTTTCTTTCTTTCTTTCTTTCTTTCTTTCTTTCTTTCTTTCTTTCTCTCTCTCTCTCTTTCTCTCTTTCTTTCTTTCCTTTTTTTTTGTGGGACCAGGATTCAAACTCACAACCTTACACTTATCTCCCTAGCCCCTAGGGTCATTTTCTTGATTTCTTTCTTATGTCATTTATTAGTATGTAGATATGTTACTGATCTTTTGTATTAATTCTGTATCTTGCAAGTGTACAGTATTTGTTTATTGTAAGAATTATTTAATGGAGTCTTTGAAGCTTTTTATATAGAACATTATGTCATTAGCAATAGTGACAATTTCACTTCTCTGCTATTTGTAGGTTTTTACATTTTTTTCTCTTGCTTAATTGCTATGCTAGGACATCTGGAAATGTGTCAAAGAAAAGCAGTGAAAATGGAATTCTTTGTCTTCCTCTAGATATAAAAATATTTCATTTTTAAAATTAGATTCCATTGGTTCATTTTAGACATATATAATGATCGCATTCATCATAGAGAATGTATGTACCAGCACATGATATAACATGGTTTTTCCCCCATTGTCCTAGACTCCCTCTAACCCCCCATTTACAAAGTTCTCTGTCCTTGTTTTCTTTCTTTTCTCAATCTCTCTCTCATCAAAAAAATGTGGAATTTTATTAAATGCATTTTTTGTATGTAATTATACAATCATAAGGTGTTTTTTTTTTCTTTCATGCTGTTAATGTGGTATATCACATTCATTGATTTTTCCTGTATGGGGACTGGTCCTTGCATCACATTTGATTTTGGGTAGTCCAAGATCACACTGCTGGCATTTGGTCAGGGATTTCTTGTTACATCTTAGTGAGAGGCAACACATGCATGAAACAGAAAGCACAAACATGCCGAACTCATTCCTTCCTAAGGAGCCCTCTACCATCTGGATGCTTGCTATTTGGCTTCTACCTCTCAACACCAAGGAATTGGGAGCTACATTTCCAACACATGAATGATAAAGGATACATTTAAATCACAGCAAAGAAAAAAAAAAAAAATATATATATATATATATATATATATATATATATATATCAGTAGGTAAAGGGTTGCTACTGCCATTTTGTAATTTGTTTTATGGCTATTTCATTGATAATTTCTTTGTTTTAGTCTTCTCTTCATGTCTTCCGTGGTGGTTTGAGGCTTTCTATGGTGGTATGCTTTGAGTTATCTCTATTTATGTTTTGTATATCTACCACAGATTATTGCTCTGTGGTTACCAGAAAATGTATATAAAAATGACTTACAACTATAATAAATTACTTTAAGCTGATAATAGCTTAATTTTGCTTTCATACAGCATCCCAAGGATAAATCTTCACTAGTTCATCTCAGTAGGGAGCCCCAGTGGGGCAGCTCCTTATGACCTTGGGAAATAAGAACTTTCTGTTGGGCTCCACTCTTAGATGGAGTAGCTAGCTGGATTCCACTGGTTGGTGTCACCACTGGCACTGCCATTTCCTCTAATCCAGCAAATCTTGAGCTGAGTGGTACCATTGTTTGGGTTCTCCAGTTGGGCAGGACTGCGGGCTGAGCCCCAATGTTAGTCAGGATAGACAGGACCATTTCTATCTTCTGTAGCAATGCATAGTCCGAGCTTGCTTCGGTGCTTAGGGTTTTAGGGAAGACTCTTGGGCCAGTCAGAGTTGCTGAATGGTTAGCAACTCAAACTAGAGTAAATGTTCTTCTATTCTGCTGAGAGAGCCCAGCTAGGCTTTGTGAACGGGTCTGCTCAGACACCTCTACTCTAGGCAGGAACATGATAGAATTACCACCAAGGCAAACATGTTGGGCACTGGCAACTCCACCTTCTGTTCTTGTTTCCATTTGACCCTAGGCAGTCTAGATCTGCTTTGCCCCCGCTGATCTCCATGATGGAAGTCTGGAGTGGGTTTCCTGGAATGCTAGGGATACCGACTATCTGTCTAATTGCTGTCATTTCCCATGACAGATATGTGGATCCAAAGGAAATCTGCTCTTTGTAGCATTTTTTCTGAATTAAGAAGGGAGAGAGTCAGTGTGGTCAAAATAAGCCTGTTCCCTTTATCTTTATTATGGATTTGAGTTAGTTCTGTGGTCTTAGTCTCATTCTTAAGCTTTAGAGTTTTCTCAAAAGTTCTTGTCTGGGGAATGACTAGTTGAATGGTCTGTCATAGAGGACCATAACCTAAAACTTTCTCTTGCTTGTTTTTCCCCTGATTATTCAGTAATTAGCACAAGAAATTTTTAAAAATACAATAAAGGCAATAAACTGTTATGATAAAATAATCTTGGATTTGAGAGAAATTAAATTTTGTTTTTAGCTTCTGGATTTTTAAATTTTACTTTCTAATTTAGCTATTATAGCTTTTCTCTACAGCAATTTAGTTTTTTTCCTTTCTTTTTCTCTGTTGGTCCTGCCAACCAAAACCAAATGATTCTAATCAACAGTTCACATTTTTATCTCTTTTCCAAGACTACAACATGAGTCTAGCACCACTGCCTAAAATGTATTTAGACACAAAGGAGTGTAAATATATAGAGCTAAGGGGAGACACTGAAAATGTTTGATAAGCAATGTGTAAACTAATGACTGTAAATATTAATTTGTACAAGTATTATATCTTAAAAAATTAATCTACCAAATGTGGCATGCAATATATATATATATATATATATATATATATATATATATATATATATATATGATGCTATACACATTTCTTACATAGGTGATATCACATTGTATTTTTAGTTTATATAAAAAATTTTAAATGTGTCATATAAATTGCTTCACTCAATTAAAATTCATGGTATGCATAATTTTGATCATCGCATACAAGCTTTTTTGGTTCCCTCCTTCATCCTCATTGAAGATAGGAAATTTACCCTCTTAACCAATTTTTGAGTATGTGTTGGATAAAAAGGTGAACTGCTGGCTACAATGATCTGTTAAATGTATATATACCTTAGCCCTAATCAGCCAGCTGGGCTGCTTATCAGGCTTCTAAATCAGAATTCAAGATCTGGAGCCAGGCATGGTGGTGCATGCCTGTAATCCCAACACTTGGGAGGCTGAAGCAGGAGGATTGGTGCGAGTTCAAGACCAGCCTGGGTTACAAAAGTGAGCTCAACTCCATCCTGAACTGAACTGCATAGCAAGACCCTGTCTCAAAAAAAATAAATAAATAAATAAAAGAATTCAAGATCTGCTTAAAAGCAGGTATATAAAATTAAGCTAAACACTACTCATACCCAGTCTTATCATTATAAAATGAAACTAATATCACTAACTACCTCAGTTTCTATCATTCAGATTAAATAAAACATGTATCTTGTTGAGCATGGTGGCACACACCTGTAAGTCTAGTAATTGGGAGACTGAGGCAAGGGGATTGAATGTTTGATGCCAGCCTCAAAAACATAGTGAGATGCCGCCTCAAAAAAAAAAAAAAAAAAAAAAATGTGTCTTAGTTACTGTTCTCACTGCTGAGACAAAATATGAGGCATCCAAAGTTAAAGGGGGAAAAGTTTACGTAGATCACAATTTGTGGTTTCAGTCCATAGTCACCTGGCTCCAAGGTGGTGTGACTTGACAGAGGGGCATCACAAAGGAGAAACAGTTCATGTGGCAAAAGATAACAAATGCAGTGATGGGGAAAGAAGGGCTACATGCCTCTTTCTGTCACTTACATTGTGTTGGAAGCAGCTGAAGCTGAAAATTGGTCATATGCATGAGGGCAGGGCAAGGCCACAGTGCTGAAACCAGTGAAACTACCTCAGCTTTGAGAAAAGCACCTGCCTGGGCAATTTCAGCCATTAGTTGCTAGGCAACCTTGTGTCTCATGATGCTAACTTTACAAGTATATAAGTAAACACCCCTATGGATGTTGTTCAGGTCCTTTATCCATCAGACAGACAAGCCTCCACCAGACCCAGCTCTTGTCTCTTGTCTTTCTTTTCTTCAGTCCTACTGCTGTTCTTCTCTGAGGCACACCAAGTGACCAATTAACCCCTACAATATTATAAGCAGACTACCATCTTGGGGAAGGTGTAGCACTTACGCACTTAATCCCAGCCTTGAACCATAAATCAATCTCAAACTTTAGATTCAGCCACCTCTGAAAAGCATATTCCTCTCCATGACAACAAGAAGCTTTGGGGTCCATCTGGATGTGTCATAACAACATGTAAGTCATGTAATACAATGGAAAATTGTACCTACTCTCTATATATTTGTCATTGTTGATGGCATTGGCCAGTTAAGTCAACTTAAGCTATCAGTCACATTGAAATATTGGTATCAACTTAGATTATCTTGTGTACCAGCGAAATGAGATGACCATATATCCGTAGTCACATCTGTACAGGAAGATGACTTCAGCCTAGGAGTTGAGGACCAGCCTGGGAAAGATAAGGAGACCCAGTGTGAAGAAAAATAAAGTATTATATCAAAACAAAGCTCATTTCTTTTTTTTCTGTATGAATTTCCTATACAATGTAACACAGTGTCTGACATAGAGTCAGTCAAGATTTATCTTATTTTGATAAATGCTGGGGATTGAACCCAGGGCCTTGTACACACTATACATAGACATGTGCTCTACTTCTGTGCTACACCCTCAGCCTCTAAATATTTCTTTGATGAACAAAGGGCTGAAAGGTTGTAAATAGGCTGTCATATGCTACACATTATGAAATGTTAGTATTCTGATTTAAAGCGAGATAGGCCACCAAAGGTCTTGGCTGATAATCACAAACAAAAATCTTAAAGGGTTCACTGACCTCCCATAAACAAGTGATAGTGTTCATAGTCCATAGTTCCCTACACTGAGTTGGAAAAAGCTTACATACTAATCTGTCTGGCAGAAAGGTCTGAGCAGGAGTAGCATAGTTGTAAAGTGCCAAGGTGGGGAGACAGAGAAAGAGAGAGGGAGGGGAAGAGAAGAGGGGAGGGGAGCAGAGGGAAGAGGAGTGGAGGGGAGGGGAAGAAAGGGGAAAGGAGGGCAGAGAGGGGAGACAGAGACAGACAGAGATGGACAGAGCAGCAGAGGGACAGAGACAGATATATTTTTTTCCTAATGAATTTCAGGTCCCTTGGTCCAAAGTAGGTCAAACTAAGCTAAATTATAAGTAACAGAATGATTGGGTGTTTATGGGATTTGCCTGAGAGATCACTCACAGGTAAATTAGGGGGTATTTAATAGAGCAGAATTGAAGTGATTTAGAATAAAATATGTTTTTGTTCATGGCCTCCTGAAGAGAGACTGTTTATTAGCTACATATGGGTTTTTGGCAGAAGGACTCAAAAGCTTTAAGAGCCCTTAAAATTTCAAAGATCATTAAAATAAAGGTTGAATTAGTGCCACATATGATATAAGATATTAAAGTCTATGTGCTGCCAAAGCAAGCACAGATACAGTTGAGAAGAAAATACTTTACAACATAAATGAATCATTCATTATTAACATTAGCAAAGAATATAAGTGTACCAGATGTATCAAACTTTCTTATTTCATGTTATTATGCTGGAAATATCACTTACTATATTTAGTAGTTTACAATAAAGACTATAAAATGCCTTCAGTTTGATTCCTGACAGAATCTCCCACTTACATTTCAAAAATAGTACATTTTTCCTATCTAAGAAAGTTAGAACTATCTGTCAGAGAGCTCTATATCATAACTACATTACAGTTATGTCTGTTTCTTTTTCCCTAACCAAATTTTGTAGGGATTTTACTTGTTTATGTATTTTACCTCAAGGAAAAATAAATCCAGGGCATTGTACATGCTACGCAAGTGCTCTACCACTGAACTACACCCCCTAGACGTGTTTCTAATAAGAATTACTTCTCCTATACGTAGTTCAATATTCCACAATTGCATTGGGCAGAACTGGCAATGTTGGAAGCTGTTGACTTAAGCCTTTTACAGCTCAGCATACTAATCTAGCTTTATGTTTTAAGGGCAAGTTAAAGCAAGAACTGTATAACAAAACATGTAACTTTTGCATCCGACAAGATCAGTCAGATCCCCTCAGAATTTACTTTGAAACAATGTACAGTGCTTTGTTGAACTGTGTCAGCCATCTGGATGAGTCACGGCCATTGCTTGACCAGTTTGCTCTCTGTGAAAGCCTGAGAGAATGTCTTCTCTCTAGGTGACTCTCCTTAGGCACACTATACACTGTCAATCTCTTTCCTTTGTGGCCCAATAATCTCCTTGAACAGAAAATTTGGGACACCACTGAATTACAGGATGTTATAGTACAGGCTTTCTTATGTCCTGAGTCTCACTGACCTTGAAGGTTCCAGGCCAAAATAGTGGCAATCCTGTAGCCCTTCTTTTTCTCTAATTTTTAGTATGTAAACTCAGGTTCTTAACCCTCCAGAAGAGAAGCTTAGTGATACTGTCACTGTATAACATAGGTACTTGAGCTTAACATCACTGTCTTTCTGAATAACAAATGTCTTAGACTTAACTTAGAATCAGTATCTTCCATCAATCACTTATAATAAATCCTTATAGTGTGTGATAAAAGCAGTTACACATTTTTACACAGAAATTTAGAAATGTAAGCATATACAAAATTGTAGCTGGTCAATCTTACAGCTTTTTTCCTTGTCTCTTACTCTCTTTTATTACTCTTTTTTGTTTTCTTGTAAACCAACCATTTACTTGAGAGAGTATAGCAATAATTGAAATGACATTAGAAGCAGCACACATCTAAAAGACCAGAATGACAGGCGTTCCAAGTGTAGCTTTAGTGTTACACGTTTCTATCCTCAGGGTGAAAAGCTTTTTGTAAGTTCTTAGGACCACTGTCTAATTTATCCTGTGCATATAAGTGCATGGTTTTGCTCCTGCCATGTTTCCTATCTTTTCTTCTTGCAGTTTCTTCATTGTTTAACCCTTAAGTTCTCGGTTTCCATTCAGCTGCGTTATGCTTACTCCTTTTTCTTAGTTCAGTGAGAAGAAATTTTGTACCAATAGTGATTAGAAAATTTATCATGTCTACATCCTGTGCTCTGAATAACTACTATGAAGACAGTATGTATTGTATCGATTATTGGGAATGTACTACTAATGTGTTTTGAAACTCTCACATTGTTATTTCTTATTAAAAGTAATTAAATAATTTAAAAAATAAAATAAGTAAGTGAATGTAAAAAAATTCTTGTTTTTGTATTCCTTACCTAGCACAATGCCTGGTACATAGCAAGCACTTTAAAGGTGGTTGATTTAATAAATTAAATAAATCACAAATATTTCTCATCACTGAAAAGTCAGAATTAAGTTTTGGATAGCTAGCACAGTTTGGCAAAATCCTTGATGATCTTGGCCATGTGTTAGGTTACTAAGACCTTTTGCTGTGAGGTTACAGATTTTCTAAACAGAGCTGATAATTGACTTTATTGCTAGCCACATTGCTGACATAAATGCAGGTCATTATAAATTATGAAAAGCATCTTAATTGTGTTTACTCTTTAAAGTTCACTCTGTTTATCTTGGGCAGCCAGGGGTTTATTACTGTGAAGTCAATGAAGAGTTTGAAGGAGATCTTAACTTCTCAGAAACCTGAGAGGGAGCTGGGAAGTGGAACGTGACCTAAGGCTTGCAATTGTACACGGGTGTTTAACTTCTCCAAGTAACTCATTAACTATTTGTACTGCTAATGTAGAGTGCATGGTGACTCAGAAATGCAATCATAGGCTAATGAATGTTTTCTGGAAATGGGAAATTTTTCATGCTTTTAAGCTTGGAGATGCCTGCTATTAGTGAGTTACCTTGCATTCACTGAAATATTACCTCCAAGTTTTTGCTTAGTGTGTTATTTTCCAACTTCATATGGGGGGGGGCAGACAGTTGTAGAGACCTTAGGCCAACTTTGTTTTTCGATCTACTTTTCATGGCAATGGAACTTGGAACCTGGCACCTATTCAACTATGTGAGTGGAAACACTCTTCAAAGAAGTGAAAATAGTGGTACCATGCTAAATGTTAAAAATGTTCTTTTAAAAAGGTAAACCCAATATTGCTTTCTTTATATTCTTATATGTGATGGTGTACTACTTAGGTTCTAAACTACAGAAATATTTGATATTAATATTGTCATTATCTTGGTTTTACAAGCCTGGCCACTACCATTTTCATATTTGCTGACTTATGTGTCTAACATAAAGATGAATTTTTTTCAAATGAATATTTTCATAAGTACTACTGAGTGACAACTAGATTTGGTAGCAATATAGACATTTGTTCATCTTTTTCATCTGTTTTTCCCAGCACCTAAATGAATCTGGCAAAAAAAGAACCTGGAGTCATTATCTCCCAATGTAAGAATTTTTAGTTCTTTATTTTTTGTTGGTTTTGAGACAGAGTCCTATGTAATTCCAGACTGGCCTGGAACTCTATGACAATCTCCTGCCTCAGCCTTCCAAGAGCTGTGATGATAGGCATGAATGTTTTGTGCCCTGATGTTCAATGTAAGAATTCTTAAACTGAACATCAATTAAAGAATTTTCTTTCCTTTTAACATGTAAATATGTTTTCCACAAATAGATCCCAGATAAAAATAAAGGGAAATATTATTTCTCTTGATGGGTTTTATTGAATGTAGTTTAAAACAAATCTCATCTTGGGTTATATTGAGAAATAGCTTTATCAAGAAAAAAGTTCTAGTAAATTCAGTTCAAACTAAATCCTTCTAGTGTGATTGTTAATTTATGTCATTAAAATAAATTTTGAAAAATAAGACTCTTTTAATGAGATTTTAGATAAATATAACCAGAAAATCTAATCGGATAATATCTGTACTTCCTAGAAGCTAAAGTAATGTCACTCATTAGCACAAGTAACATTTATTTTAAATTGGGCCATTGCTTCTCGGACTTTTGGCTAAGATCAAGTGTAGTATTTTAAATTGGGCCAGCAAGATAGCTCAGTGGTCTAAAGCTTGCTTAGGCAAGCTTAGACAACTGCAAGGACCATGGTTTAAGCCCCAGCACCACATGCTGTACCAGCCCCACCACAGAGTAGGCTGAGCTGGCCATAACATAATAAATAAATAAATAAATAAATAAATAAATAAATAAATAAATAAATAAATAAAT
>PVJA010002473.1:0-106508 GCA_004027025.1 Myocastor coypus | reverse complement strand
TGCACTTTGGTGGTGTTATGCTGTGTCTATGGGCGTTTGGTCTGGAGACTCCAAGGTGGTTCTTCTACAGAGGTTCCTGACTCTTGTGTTGTGGCTCTGGCTGCTAGCTTTTGTGAATCCTGGCGGATGTGGTCTGTAGGTGGAGGTGGAGCTTTGGGATTGAGTAGTCCTGGTTGATGGGTTCAGTGCTGGAGCTTGGGCTGAAGGGGTTCAAAAAAAAAAAGGGGGGGGCGGGGAAAGGGAAGGCAGGCCAAGGACCCTGACCCAGCCTGCGTGGGCTCAGCTCCCAGGGGTGTGGTTTGGGCTGGGCTGGAACAGGAAGTTAGTCGTGGGAACGCAGAGGCGGGACAGAGGGGTGCAGGGACTTACCCGCGGCGGGTGCGCAGGCTCAGCTCCCACCAGTGCGTCTTTTCAAGCAATTCTTTCTGAAGATGGTACCTAAGTGTTGTTTTAATTTGCATTTTACTAAACGGCTAGCAAAGTGGAACATTTCTTCATGTATTTGTAGACTTGTTGAGTTTCTTTCTCTGAAAAGTGTGTGTTCATCTCAGATGCCCATGTCTCAATTGGGTCTTTGAATTTTGGACCCTAATGATTTTTAATTCTTTATAGATTCTAGATAGAAGAGCTTTGTCTGAATACTTATTAGTTAAAACCTTTTCAAAATTTGTGGGTTGTCTTTTCATTCTGTTGGTAATTTCTTTTGAGGTGCAAATACTGCTTAGCTGCAGGAGGTCCCAATTGTTGATTCTTTCAACTCATAAATGTGCATTTTGAATTTTGTCCATGAATTCTTTGTCTACCCCAATGTCTTCAGGATTTTCTACCACTTTTTCTTCCAGCAGATTTAATTTTTCTAGGTATGTTTATTTTGTGGGACCAGGGTTCAAACTCACAACTTAGCAATTCCAAGGCAGGCACATGTGCCATGGAACTATCTCCCCAGCCCTTAATGTTTATCTTTAAATATTTAGATCTTTAATCTATTTTGACTTTAGTTTAGTGCATGGTGATAGACCTGGGTCGTTTTAGTTTTTGGCATGCAGAGAGCCAGTTTTTCCATTACTATCTGTTAAAGAGGCTATCTTTCTTCCAGTAAGCATGTTTGGCTCTTTTGTCAAAAATAAGGTGGCTGACTGTGTTTGTACTTTCCTCTGCATCTTCTAGTTTATATCTTTGATCCTGAGGTCTATTTTTTTTGCCAATACCATGCTGATTTTATTACTGTAGCTTTGTAGTATAACTTTAGGTCAGGAATTGTAATGCCTCCTGCCCTATGTTTGTTGCCCAGAATTGTCTTTGCAATTGTGGATCTTTTTTGATTCCAAATAAATTTTAGGATTTCTCCAGGTCTGTGAGGTATGTTGATGGTATTTGGATAGGAATTACATTAAATCTGTATAATAATTTAGGGGGTATAGCCATCTTCACAATGTTGGTTCTTCCTATCCAGGAGCAGGGAATATCTTTCCATTTTATGAAATCTTCTAGGATCTCTTTTTTCAGAGTAATGTAGTTTTGACTGAAAAGGTCTTTTACTACTTTAGTTAGGTTAATCCCTACGTATTTCATTTTCTTCGGAGCTATCATAAAAGGTATTGACTGCTTCTCTAATTTCTCTCAATGTGTTCGTTATCTGTGTAGACGAATGTTATTGACTTTTGTGTGCTTCGTATCCTGCTATGTTACTGAATTTGTGTATTAATTCTGGTAGCTTTTGGTGGAGTGTTTTGGGTCTTCCAAGTAGATTATCATGTCATCTGCAAATAATGATAATTTAACTTCTTCTTTACCTATTCTTATTCCTTTTCTCTCTTTTGTCTAATGGCTATAGCTAATGATCTCAGAACTATATTGAATAGGAGTGGCAATAGAGGACATCCTTGCCTTGTACCAAATCTGAGAGTAAAAGAATTCAGTTTTTCCCCTTTTAGAATTATGTTAGCTGGTGGATTGTCACAGATGGCCTTATCAGATTGAGGTAGAGGCCCTCTATTCAAATTTTCTCTAGTACTGTGAACATCAATGAGTGTTGGACTTTGTCAAAAGCCTTTTCTGCATCAATTGAGATGATCATGGGATTTTTGGCTTTGGCTCTATTGAAATAGTGTATCACAGTTATAGATTTGCGTATACTGAGCCATCCTTGCATCCCTGCGATGGATGAATCCTACCTGGTCATGGTGTATAATCTGCTTGATGATTTGCAGTATTCTATTTGCAAGGATTTTATTGGGGATTTTTACCATCTATGTTCATGACAGAAATTGGCCTGTAACTCTCTTTTTTAGTTGCATCTCTCTCTGTTTTTGGTATCATTGTAATACTTGCTTCTAGGAATGATTTTGGGAAGATTTCTTCCTTTTCAATTTCAATATGCCTTCTGTAAATTTTTGGTAGAATTCAGTGGTGAATCCATCAGGACCTGGACTTTTCATTGTCAGTAGGCTTTTTATTACATTTTGTATTTCACTGACTGTTATTGGGTTATTCAGAGATCTTGTATCTTCTTGACTCAGTTTTAGTAATTTGTACCTTTCTAGGAACCTGTCCATTTCATCTGTGTCTTCCATTCTATGAGAGTAAAGATTCTCAAAGTAGCTATTAATGATCCTCTCAGTCTTTGCTGGGTCTGTAGTAATTTTACCCTTTTTATTCCTTGATTGAATTTGAGTCCTTTCTTTCCTCTTTTTAATGTGGTTAGGTAGGGGGTTATCAATTTTATTTACTCTTTCAAAGAAGCAGATTTTTTTTTTTTTTTTTTTTTTTTTTGTCTTTTTGAGACAGGGTCTCGCTATGCAGTTGAGGCTGGTCCTGAGCTCACTTTTGTAGCCCAGGCTGGTCTCGAACTCCCATCAATCCTCCTGCCTCAGCCTCCCGAGTGCTGAGATTACAGGCGTGATCCACCACGCCCGGCTAAGAAGCAGATTTTTGATTCATCAATTCTTTGTATTATTTTCTTTGTTTCAATTGAATTAATTTCTGCTCTAATCTTTATAATTTCCTCCCATCTTTAGGCTTTTGATTTTGTTTGCTCTTCCTTTTCTAGTTGGTTTAGGTGCTGCACGACAGTATTAATTTGTTCCTGTTCTGTTTTCTTAATGTGTGAGTTCAGAGCTATAAATTTCCCTCTAAGAACTGTTTTTATTGGATCCCATAAATTCCAGTAGGTTGTTTGAATTTTCATTAAATTCTAGATATTGTTTAATTTCTTGTTTAATTTTATCTGTAACCCACTGGTTGCTCAGAAGAATTTTGTTTAATTTCCATGTATTTCCAGGGTTCTTGTGGTTTCTTTTGTCATTTAATTCATTTCAATGCACTGTGGTCAGATAATATGCATGGGATAATTTGTTCTCTTGCATATACTTAAGCATGACCTATGCACTAATATGTAGTCTGTTTTGGAAAATGTCCCATGTGCAGCTAAAAAAAAATGGAATACTCTGTGTAATGTGTATGTTCACCAAGTCTAGTTGTTCCAACTTCTGTTTCAGTTTTACAACTCCTTTGCTAGCTTTTTGTCTGCTTGACCTATCTTTTTGGGATAAAGGGGTGTTAAAGTCAAAGGGGTGTTAATGTCTCCTGTTAAAATGGTATCAGATATTAGATTTTTTATGTCCATTAATAGTTGTCTTATATAACTTGGTGCACCCATGTTGGGTGCATATATATTTATGAGTGTTACCTTTCATCTTGATTTTTTCCCCTAACCAGTATGTTGTAGCCTTCTGTATTTCATTTCATCAATCTTGGTTTGAAGTTTTGACTGTCTGCAAACAGGATTGCTACCCCTTCTTTTCTTCTTTTAGGTGTAGGAGCATATAGTATTGTTTTCCATCCTTTCACTTTTAGCCTATGAGTTTCTTTAGGAGTTAAGTTTGTTTCCTCTGTATAGCATATTGTTGGATTTTGTTTCCTTATCCACTCTGCCAGTATATTTCTTTTAGTTGGAGAATTGAGTCCATTTACATTGATGGGTATAATTAAAATGTATTGACTCATGTTGACATGTACATATTACTATTTACCACTTTTTCTCCTGTTTTTAATTAGTTGCCCTATTTGTTGTGTTCTTTCTGTTCTCATTTGTGGGGTATGGGTCATTTTGGTCCCTCTCTAAAATATTTTTTGTAGTCTATGTAAGGTTAGCTTTGAAATCATGAAATTCTTTAGTTTGTGTTGTGGAAGTATTTCACTTCTCCCTCATATTTGAGTCTTGCAGGGTATAGCAGTCTAGGCTGTATTTTTTTTCATGGAGGACTTGAAGCACTCTGCTCCATGCTCTTGTTCATTTCATGGCTTCTGAAGAGAAATCAACCATTATTCTGATGGGTCTTCCTTTAAATGTGATGTTTCTTTTCTCTAGCAGCTTTCCGTATATTCAGCTACATTTCTGGGATCTTGACTATTATATGTCTGGGTGTGTTTTTAGTCGGGCTGATGTTATTTCGAGTTCTATATGCTTCAGTTACCTGAGTTACCGATTGTTTTCTCAAGTTTTGGAAGTCTTCTGCTATTATTTCTGCCCGTATTCCTTTTATATCCTTTGTATTGACTCCTTCTTTCTTGTTGAGTCATATTAACCTCACATTGTTCATTCTTTCATCATCTTGCAGATGCTGAATTATTTTTTTCCTGCATCCTAGTTGTTTTTTAGGGATCCTGCCTTACCTTTTCACTAGCTGCAACTGTGTCTTCAAGATCTGAAACTCTATCCTCACTTTCGTTCATATGGTTTTGTCCACTTGTGATTGAGATTTTATTTTCTTGTATATCTCTTTGAAACCATTTCATGTGATCTATTTATATACTTTCCTATGTTGCTCCATCAGGGAATCCATCATTTTTCTATTCTCCTCTAATTTTTTATCAATGTCTTCTTTAGTAGCCTTTAAGTTTTTCATATGGTTATCTTTTCTTTCTCTACTTCAGG
The DNA here is from genome assembly GCA_004027025.1 of Myocastor coypus. Lineage (NCBI taxonomy): Eukaryota > Metazoa > Chordata > Mammalia > Rodentia > Myocastoridae > Myocastor > Myocastor coypus. The sequence continues at coordinate 101,572 of PVJA010002473.1, read as the reverse complement.
GATTATTTTTGTTCTGATCTCTCTACCTTTCTGCAATTGTTCCCCTATTTTAGATGTTATTAAATTAGGGATGACTTTTTTTTCCTTCAGAGGTCAGTTCTGGTCTGAATTCCTGTATCCTTTTCTGCAATTGTTTTTCCACTTCAGATTCTATTAATTTATGCATTTCTTTTATTACTTCACATGTTATCTTTGATCTGAGTTCCTCTATATGTTTCTGCACTTGTCTGTTTACCTCAGATGCTACCAATTCAGAGATTTCAACTGCCTGATTTTCACTTTCCACAGTGGTACTATCTCCTGTATTTCTTCTGGGTGGACTCGGGACCTGAGATTGCATATTGCTCCTTGTCTTTGTCATTTTGTATGAACTCTGCACTTTGGTGAACTTATGCTGTTAGCACCTATTGCAATTTGAGTCTGGATCCACCAGTCTTGATCCCTTCCAGATGTGCCTGGCTGGGTCTGGCTGCTGTACTCAGGTTCTTCCTGCTGCAACTGGGTGCAGGATGGGACGGTCAGTGTGGATGGGTGAGGGTCGGGTTCCAGTGGCTGGTGGCACAGGAGCACATGCTGATGGACAGTTCCTACTTGGACACAGGCACGGGTTGGTCAGTGTGGGTAGGCTGGGGCTGGATTCTGGTGGCTGGCTGCTCAGAGGCACATGCTGGGAGGAGAGGTCTTGGGCACAGGCTTGGGCCTTTCAGCCTCCAGGCCCGCATTATAGGCATAATGACATTATAATAAAACATTACAAATGACACAGAATTTTACAAAACAAGATGATAGGAATTCAACAATGGTCATTATAGTGCATATTGTCTTCCAAGAACAGATTACCAGATATAAGCATATAAATTGGTCAAAAAGAAAATTTTAAGCATTAACTGTTCCTTTCAAAAACAAATACAATCTAGGCAAGATTGGAGGGAAGCGTTTTAATCCCCAAAAGAAAAGAAATGTGAACTATATCCTGAAAAGTTGATGGAGAGATAGACTTTCCACAATAAAGATAGACTAATGAAACTCGTGACAATGAAATCAGCTCAAAAGAAGAAACTTACAGTTATCCTACAAAATAAATAAATAAATAAACAAACTAGTAGTACAATTATTTTAGCTATCTTGTGTATACATGTGTATGTGTGTGTGTTTTTGTGTTTCTTTTCCTTTTGTCAAGATTATCATTTTAATCATTAAAAACTATGATGTATTAAAGGAAACATTTTAAAACAGTATTATACATCTAGATAATGGAATACCACTAGTTGGTGATAAAAAAAAATGAAATATTAGGTCATTAAAGAAAGGGAGGAACCTAAACTGCACATTACTAAACTGGAAGAACTTAATTTGTAAAATCTACACAATGTATCCTTCTATCTATGACCTTCTGGAAAAGACAAGTCTATGGAGATAGTAAAAATGATCAGTAGTTGCCAAGAGTTAGGCTAGAGAGCAGGTGACAAGGTGGAGCATAAGAATTTTTAGGGCTGTAAACTCCTTTTTATACTATAATGGTAGATACAAGTCATTAAATATGTATTGAAACACAACATGAGTGCAAAATCTAAGCCCTAATGTAAACCTCTGACATTGGGTGATAAGGATAGGTGAATGGGTTCATCAGATGGAACAATTGGGGCATGGATGGGGAACAGTGCTGTGGGAAGCAATGCATGGTTAAGGGCTATATGGGAAGTGTCCCTACATACTGATCAGTTTTTCTCTGAACTGAAAACTGCTCTAAAAATTAAAACTTATCTGGGTGTGATAGTGCACAAGTGCAATCCCAGCATTTTGGGAGGCCAAGGTAGCAGGATCAAAAGTTTGTACCCAGCATGGACTACTTAGAGAGACCGTCTGAAAACTAAATGAAAAAAGGGCTGGGGATGTAACTCAGGGGAAGGCAGGGCAGAAAGAGCCCCACATTCTCATGCCGTTCTGTTCCATTTTGTCCTTGAATTACTTACATGCTACCTGTGTGATCACAGGCACCTTGCTTGGCCTTTCCCTGCCTCAGTACTGCCAGCATCAGAACACAGATATCAGCCTGTCGCTAACAGTATGTATGCTAGCCCTTATTACTGTTACCCTCAAATTATATAGCTGTATAAACATATTAAAATTTACACATATGCTTTCACAACTTCCATTTTTGTATTTTCCAATACTCTACTGGAATCCCTAGCATGTAATTACATATATTACTCATTTTAACTATTTACCACCCTAATTGTTTAAAGGCAAGATGACAAAATATCGTACATTTTTATTAATTTTATAAGATAACAGGAAATACAAAAATCACATTTTTATCGCATTTAATTAGTGTGGGATTCAACTGGTTGAAATGATACCTTCCAGGCAATGCTTGGGACAGTACAAAAGCAAATGTACTCCCAGAGTGACGCTGGGGTAAAATGCTGACTGGCTAATAGTTATATACTATTCTACTCTGAATATATCTGATTATCCACTTCCTATTGACAATTATTGTCTTTTCAATATTTATAAACAGCCCCCCAAAAATATCTTTCCACATTTCCTTGCAGAAAATCTGCACATTTCTAAAGCAAAATGGGCTAGGTCACAGGTTTATGCTTCTTCATCTGTACCTCCTATTGCCAAATTATTCTGGAAAGACGCTCTACTGGTTGGTCTTTTCACTCCCCTTCTCCATATCCTACCTAACACTTGGTGTCAGTTTGTGGGGTCAGCTTCCGTGAGAAAGCTGGTAAATTAGTGGAGCACAGTTCTGGTTGTGTCTGGATGGCTGACTCTAAGCCTCTAAACTAGGGAGGGAAAAAAAAATACCTGGATATGGGAGGCACCAGTTAATAGGCTTGTGGCCTGGATGAACTAAACAGTAAAAGAAGGGAATCTGCCCTCTTCTGCTTCTCTGGAGGAATTCTAGTCACACCACTCCCTTTGGCCAGCATAGACTCTCTGGCCTCTAAATGCATACCCTTCAGCTTTCTTGTACAGACCCACTCAACTCTGCAGTGAGCTCCAGGCTTCTGACTGTCAACTGGTTCTTCTGGCTCTCTAATTCACAGACAGCCACTTAGTATTCTTCCTGCTCTGACTTCATAGGGTACCACTAGAAGCCTACTTTGTAAATATATGCCATATAATATTTATATGGCATCTGTTCCTCCAATGAACACTAACTGATACATTTGGTTTGCTCATTTGTTAATCTTAATGCCAGTTTGTTTTCTTTTATTCTACTTTCTGGATCTGTTCTTTATTTCCACAACCCCCATTCCACACCCAAGACATGCATACACAATACACACGTACATGCACACACATTTGTTTTGTTTTCTTGCTTAACTGACTGCCTGGGAGTGAGGGTACAGGATCTCTGTCACTTGTGTTTGTCCTTTCTTCACTTTCCTGGAAATTGCTGTCCATTCCTATGTACTTATAAGAGTGAAAAGAAAAAGTGGCTGGATGTACTGAGGCTTTCTTACCTGCTGGGCCATGCTGTAGAAGACTTGGCTAGTCCTACCCACAAATGTCAGGATTGTCAGGTCTTCCTGGAAGGGCTAGAGGCCCCAGAGAGGAATCTGCCAAACACCTGAGTCCATAACACCAGATAACAAAGTCCTACAGCATGGGTGAATAAGGAGCTAACCAAAACTGTGACTGAAGGCAACAGCAGCCAAGGGAGGGAAGCATGTGCACTGAGGTAAAAGGGCCATGACACCTAACCCTCTTCTTCTGCAAAGGAAAGTTAAGGAACTTTATGTAAAAAGGAAAGTTTGTGTGTAAACAAGGAGCCCAAGGACACCTTGGAAAGTAGGAGTGGTGGTCAGAAGAGCTGGACCAGGGAACTGCAGTTTTATTGGTTTCTGCTATAACCATGTAACTATTTGATTTAAAAAAAGAAATATTTATGTACAATGCTGACTGAAAGCTAAAACCAAACTTAAGTAAAGTCTGAAGCCCTCTGCCTCCATTGATGGTAATGATGCTCTTTGCCTTTCCCCTTCCCAACCCTGTACCATACAAAGAGCTCAAGGTTCACTTCTGCCATCTAGAGAGTTACTTTGTATTGGCCTGATTTTATGACTATAGTTAAGTATCTAAGGCAGGTTATTTTGTCAAGAAAAAAAGTTTATTTTGGTTCATGATTCTAGAGGTGCAAGGTTAAGGTCAAGGAATATCTTCTGCATAAAGCCCTAGGTACAGTAAGGCATCACATGGTAAGTGGCAGGGTATGCACATATGCAGATCTTGTGGCTTCTTTCATCTCCTTATAAAGTCACCAGCTATTCAATCAGAGGCTCTGCCCTGATGACCTCATCTAACACTAACTACCCCCACACAGGTCCACTTGAGGGAAGAGCATATTGTTGAAGAAAGAGGGTGTATAGAAGGTGATGAACCAGAAGTCAATTCTCATAAAGTAATGCAGTCATGGTACCCTGGGACGGTATCATATAATCTCAGGGAAGCACGGACACAGTCTGAGGACAAAGAACTATTATAGGATGCAATGGCCACATGCCAGATCCTAGTTAGCACTGAACAGGCTCTGCTGTTCTTGCCCCAGCCCAGCAAAGATCATTTCTGGTGACACTGGCTAGCAATACTGCACAGGTCCTCCAAGCAGCAGTTTGACTCCTGCTTGTGCACAGTGCCCAGAGATAGCTGAGGGGGAAGTACAGAAAATTCCAGCGCCCTCTATAAGTGCTTGCCATTGCTGCATGCCTGCTGTTAGGTCTTTCTAAACTGAGGCCATGACCCAGTGTTTAACTCAACCCTAAAATATACACATTCCATTGTAGAGTTCTGGACTCAACTGATTCATTTAAACCCTCCACAGATAACATTCTGTTGCCAATTTTTTTCTCTTTATTATACTGGCTAAGCTTTCAGATTGTTATTACAGGATTCTGGACTGGTTAGCATTTGTTTATTTTAAAAATGTCCAGGGAAGCTGAGAATATCTTGGTATTCAAACCCTGAAGCTCAGTCCAGGAACAAATGATCCTTTTCACTTTTTCTTCCCACAAGGCACAGAAATGATAACAAGTTTAAAAATAAAGACACCAGGCTTTCCAGCTAAACTGCAGGTATCCTGTGCGAAATGCAGGAGAAGAAGGGGTGGTGCAAAGTAAGCCCTGTAATATGGTCTGAGAACAAATGCCGTAGTGCTCCCTTCATCATGCAGGTCGTGCAGGCTGTTGGTGGATTTTGCCTTGTTAGCTCCTTTCTTCCCGCACTACAAATGGCTGTCACGTAACATTTCTGCTTTTAGGGGCCTAATATTGCACATTCTTGATAAGATAAACCCACCAGGTTTTCAGGCAAAGTGACAACTGAGAAAGTGTCCTCCTCTAATGGCCAGCGGCAGTGAACAAGGCAAACAGCTCTGCTGATGATTAACACACAGGACAGATGGGGCTACACTTGAGACTAAAATGGTGAACACCTGGATTTTCAAATATAAAGTGGTGGGTTTGTTTGGATAAACTCAGCGCAAGGCAAAAATACTGATCTGTTCACTCTGTTCACTTTGCCAAACCCAAACCAATATTTACAAACCACTTTGCTGAACAAAGTTCATTTCAGCCGACATCAGAAGCATAAACTACAAATTACAGAAAACCACACTGGCTAGCCAGATCTTATATAACAGGGCACTATCTTCCATAAACATATGTAAACTACCATTAGAAATAAAAATATATATAATTTTTAAGTCTTAAAAATGTGGGGTCAGGGGAATAGGTCAGTGGCATAAAGCCGGCCTGGGAAGTGCCAAGTCCAAGTTCAATCCCAGACAGATAGATAGACAGATAGATAGATAGATAGATAGATAGATAGATAGATAGATAGGTAGGTAGATAGATAGATAGATAGATAGATAGATAGATAGATAGATGGAAGAAAGGGATAAAAGAAATGTGGAATTTATTTACTTAGAAGGAAAGAAACCTTGTCTGTGTTCCTTGGACATTTTCTATCCTACTCTCATCTTTTCTTTTTTGTTTTGTTTTTTTTTTGTGCAGGGTCTTGCTCTGCAGCTCCAGCTCATAGTGATCCTCCCATTTCTTGCCTTCTCCTTAGTGCTGGGATTACAGGCATGCAATGCCCAGACTCCATTGTTGGCTCAGCACGCCTGAGAGCAGGGTCAGCAAGGCAGGCAGGGTCAGGAATCAAACTCTGGCCCCTGCGCTTCCTTAAACAAGTCACTCTCATCTTGTCTATGCCAATGTGCATGTGGTCAGTGGGCACAAAGAAGGCTCCATGTAAATCCCATGGGTTTGATCTTTCTTGTACCCAGAGGCCTACAGTTGAAATGGATGCAGCCTACTTCCATAATCACTTTGACCATGGCTGAGTTCTGCTGATGTCTGATTTTTCCTTTTCCCCTATTTGAAATCAAGAAGTCAAGACGAATGAGAAGTGGCAAAATAATAATCTACCTTTGTTGAACATTGTACGAATTCAGAGGAATTAATTATGGCCCCTAATGGGAATGTATAACAACGTCCACTGTGTAACTTCCTCCTTTAATTTACAGCCCACCAAAGTGACAAAGAATAAACTTCTAAGACCTGCTATGTTCTATTATGTTGGTGGTGTTCTCTATACCCAAGTCAGCCAACATACTCCCTCTATGTAAGGAACTCTGCCTTAACTGCAGAAATTTATAAAAGCCACCAATAAGCTTAAAGGTTACTATTCAAAACATTTCTAATACTGCTCATGATGATGTTTTCTGGAAACTCCACATGATGCCATGAATGTCACTTTCACACTGCCCTGTTTTCTTTGAAAGTAAGTGATGATGAAACAAAATGGCAAGGTGCAACAAAGATGAAATTCCATGTACAGAATCCGTGTGTACATATATAGGAGGTATGATAAAAAGTGAGAATACTGAGTGTTTTCCTAAGTATTAGGCTAAATAATGTTGCCATTAACATCCTTCATATTCCTACTTCACGTACACTCTTCCTATCATTTTTCCTACTTGCTGAAGAAATTTTACAAGTCCTGTTTCATGAGTGTTTTTAGTTAAATGTGGCTCAGTTGATTCAAAATGTTTATTTTTTCATGGTTATTTTGACTTTGGGAAAGAGCCAGATGTCACATGGCATCAGACTGGTGAACAAAGTGGATGAGGACACACTATCTTGTATTTTGTATGAGCCTGTCTTTCTATTAGATGGTACTTGGCAGCATAATACACTGAATTTTTTATATCTTAAAAAGACACAAAGAGGATTTCCCAAACTGCTTCAGAAAGTGGCAAGAACAATGGAATAAGTGATTTCAAAGGAAGAAGGGGTGTTGCGAGGGAGGCTTAATGGAAGTGTATCTTTTTTTGTAATAAGTATTTCTAAAAATTTACATTACATTAACTCTATTTTTGATCATTTGTATGTTTCCAGATACATGAATGTATATATACATATATATGTATACAAGTTCAATTATGTTCCAGAGTACTCACTGCTACTGACCTAAGGAAAATCAAGCAGCAGTTTCACATGAAGAATGCTCTATCAACACTTATTAGCTCTATATATGAATTTTGTATCTAGTGATAAATGTACCATATATGAGAGTAAACTGCACTACCTCAAGATTTACATATATTAAGAAACAGTATCAAGTGGTTAACTGATGGGATGTGTAAAACTCTGAAGCAAAAAAAAATATGTATGACTATTTATATGGCATCTTAGGGCTGGGGAGATAGCTCCATGTCCCAAGTGCCTGCCTGCCAAGTACAAAGTTATGGGTTCAAATCTCGGTCCTGGGGGGAAAGAAAAAAAAAAATATATATATATGTGTATATATATATATATATATATATATATATATATATATATATGTATGTATATATATATATGTATATGACATCTTTGCTGAGTAAGTACTAAGACTGAGCACTTTCTTTGAGCTGAACTATTGCAACATTCCACCAATTGTAGATACAATAATCTCAAATTAGACAGGAGGAAAGAACTCAGATGTTACAGGCACAGAAAGTACAGTGTGATACGCACCGAGGTCTCTTCACTCTATCTTCTATATTATCTTACTATCTATAAAGAATGGCTTGAAAGTCAACATATAAACTGAGCCAGGCTGAATAGGTGTAACTTAAAGGAAAGGTTTAACGAATAAACACAATCTAAGTAGTAAACTTGAAGGCACAAAAAACAGAGGGCTTTATAATGAGAAGTCTAAGGTAAGCAGTGGAGAGGTGGGCAGGAATTATGTCAGGTTAGGATCCTGGCAGCAAGCCGGGAGAGATAGCTCAGTGGACTAAATGCCTGCCTAGGCAAATGCAGGGACCAGGGTTCAATCCGCAGCACCACATGCCATGCCAGCCCTGCCCTTGGGCAAGCTGAGCTGGCTACCAAGACTGGACAGGTATGGTGGTGTACACCTGTAATCCCAGTGCTGGGGAAGCTGAAAACAGGAGTATCATTATGAGTCTGAGCTGTGTAGGGAGACCCCAGGCCAAAAACTTAGAAAACAAAAACAAAAACATAAAAATAGCCAAAGCAGTAATGGATACATAAGGTGGGGCTCATTCTGCATTCTTCATACCAGCAGAGGAAGCTTTTAAGGTGAACAACAGTCATCAATTTTGAGAATACACTGTCAAGTGGAAAGCAACTAGACCACTAATCCCCATTTACAACATTAAGGAAAAACAACATATCTTGTCACTAAAATTAGCCATGTCTACATTGTATTTATGGTATATACTTTATTATACAAGTACTTTTAAAATATATGGTTTTACTTATCCAAAACTCTGCCATTATGATTAACAGAATTTAAAACAATAATTCTAACTTCTTTTTTTGCTGTACTGGGAATTGAACTTAGGACCTCACCTTGCCAGGCAAGCACTTAATCTACTGACCTATCTCCCCAGACCTAAAACACTAATTTTTTTTTTTTTTTTTGTCTTTTTGAGACAGGGTCTCGCTATGCAGTTGAGGTTGGCCTTGAGCTCACTTTTGTAGCCCAGGCTGGTCTTGAACTCGCACCGATCCTCCTGCCTCAGCCTCCCGAGTGCTGGGATTACAGGCGTGAGCCACCATGCCCAGCTTAAAACACTAATTTTAAAGCTGGAATTTTTACATTCATCTTTGAATTTTCTAAGTGAAATGCAAAGGACAGAATAATCTGAATAAACATAGCCATTATCTTAGTATGTTTTTACTTTCTCTAGTCCTCTCTGAAACATCATCTGGACATAATATTTGGCTTCTATATCCAGTTAAAACATCCAACCATGATTTACTAAAGGATAATCATGCATGAACCAACATTTATCTTCTCACTCTATTGATTGTTGCCTTCTATCAGAACCACTCAATTCTGTATTAATGGAGAAAACATTTTTCTATTTAATGCTCAATAATTGATGAATAGACAAATGTCTTGGGATAACTGTTCAAGTTCCTATTTATTAAGTATTTACTATAAGCAGGACTATGCCTTAGGCTCTGGATATTTTATCTATCATCAAGGCTTTTACTTCCTCCCAATTTTCAAAATGGGAATGAGTCACTTAAGGGCATTTACTAAGTTGTCAATTGTTACACAGCAAGAAAGTAATTAAACTGGACTCTATTGTATAGCACATACACACCAAAGCGGGCAGGCACCTCCCCCGTGCCTCCATGCTTAGCACATTATTGTGTGGATTGGCTGATTTTACCCAGGATTCCTGCAGCTCAATTCTAAATCCTCATAGAGCATCAGACAGAGGCAAAGTATAAACTCTTGATTTGTTTCACTCCTGCAAATGACCACGCAATGATGATTAGTAAATTCTGACAGAACAGACCTATTCATTCAGCAGAATATGCATTAAAAGGTCTTATAACCTCTATTACTGAGTGAAGTTATCACATTCAATTTTATGCCACCATGCTACATTTTTAAGGACACATGCTCAGATTTTCAGGTCATTATTGCTTGTTCCACCCAAAAGCTCGGTAATATAAAAACATTACATAGAAATGATAAAAAGAATACAAAGAACAGAAAGAAAAGTCATTTTTACAGTCTTTTACTAGGTCATAGGTCATATCTATTAGAGCTCACTAGCATCAATGTGTTAGATAATATGATAGGAAATACTAATTTTTAAATGTAAAACTTAAAATTGGAAATATCTGTATTTATTCAAGACTAAATTAGCTATCACACTGAAGACATAATGTAAGAAAGATAGTAGGGAATAAAAAGGAAATTTGAACTGATTGGAGACAAAAATAATTCATGGAAACCTTGGAGCTGGGGGTATGAGAGGCTGTTCTTGCCAGTTTTGGGGCTCCCAAGGCCAACTGGCAAGGTGACCAGAGCAGAGAATAAATCATATGACCACAACACCAACTAGGATGGTGTCTTACATTACACATTCCTAACTGTTTCACTTTCATTCATCCTTTCTACAACCAATGAAGATTCCAATTAATCAGGTCTCACATGATCTTCAGAGGAGCCTTACTTTGTCAAAGCCAACCTGTACAAGCAGTCCTACAATTTCAGAAGATAGGACCAAAATGTGATGTGGAATAGGAGGGCTGCTAGAAAAAACTTTAGTCTTCTAAACTGAATCAGCTTGAGTTATTTCCACATAGTATTCCACTGCAGTGTGCCCAAACTGATGACTGACACCAGACTTTCTATTGTTCCCTATATTCTATATGTTTCCGTCTGATCTGTTGTCAGGCTAAAGTTTCTGTATCTATAGAACAATGTGCTGAGAAAATACACAGGAGGCTTGATATGTTGCTTATTATTATTATTATTATTATTATTATTATTATTATTGTCTTTTTGAGACAGGATTTCACTATGCAGTTCAAGATGGCCTTGAACTCAGCAGTTTTCCCGCCTCGGCCTCCTAAGTGCTATCATTACAGGCATGGAAAACCATGCCCAGGTTAAATCATTTTTGATGTACTAATACAGTGGTCACAGAGCATATTGTGAAGCAAGCATTCAACATGACTCTGAAAACTAATAAGTTGTCTTTGAATGTAGAAATTAAGAAAAAAAATTACCCATAGTAAGGCCTAGAGTAAAATACTTGCCTAGCTAACTAAATTAATCTAGTCCACCAATTTATCCATTTTACCCAATGCTTTCTAGTAACTAACTACCTAGATGATTCCCAAGAGAAAGCATATGCATATTACACTGAAAAGCACTTCACAGTATATAAGGAATCCTTTTAAAGTCATGAGTTAAACAGGGAAAATGTATTATTTATATTGCTTTACATATAAAAAAAAAATGAGATTTGTTCAGTTTTACTCAGGGACTAAAGTGAGAACCAAAACATAGGTACTTTCTACCCCAGCCTGCTTCACAGACAGGCAATAAAGCCTAACAGTTAAAAGTGTGGCAGCCAAGCATGGTGGCGCACACCTGTAATCCCAGCACTTGGGAGGCTGAGGCAAGAGGATTGGTGCGAGTTTGAGACCAGCCCGGGCTACAAAAGTGAGCTCAAAGCCAGCCTGAACTGCATAGCAAGACCCTATCTCAAAAAGACATAAATAAATAAATAAATAAATAAATAAATAAATAAATAAATAAATAAATAAATAAATTTTTTAAAAGTGTGGCATCTGAATTCACACTAATGAGATGAAAGCCTTGTTTCTTGTTTTTTGGGGTTTTTTTTGTTTTTGTTCTTTTGTCTTTTTGAGACAGGGTCTTGCTATGCAGTTGAGGCTGGCCTTGAGCTCAGTTTCGTAGCCCAGGCTGGTCTCGAACTTGCACCAATCCTCCTGCCTCAGTCTCCCAAGTGCTGGGATTACAGGCGTGAGCCACCACGCCCAGCTACTACCACTTACTGTTGCAAGTATCTACAAGTTGCTTAGCTTTTGTGCCTCAGTTTCCTCCTATATAGATATATATTACAACTGCAACATGATTACAATAAAGATGCTAAGTTTAAAACTTTGGTGGCAAGTGCCAGCCAGATAGTCCAGTACCATGCTGGCCCTGCCCTCAGGTGCACTAAGACAGTGACCAAGACTGGGAGTGGTATGCACCTGTAATCCCAGCACTTGGGAGGCTGAAAACAGGAGGACCACTATGATCTGTGTAGTAAGACCCTGTACTAAATATATTAAAAGATAAAGTAAAATAAAAATTGGGTTTCAAGGACACAGTTATCCTTCCAAAACTGGTATGCCATAATTACTATGTGGGATGGTCTTCTGTGAGCCTGTCTGACAGCAGAACAAAGATGGCAAGTACCAGGCTCAAATCCTTTGGTGTGATACTACAAAAGACATTTTCAAACATCCCAATTAAAACTACAATATATAGACTTTGAAACTGGATGGAGGTGCTCTTACTGGCCTTGAAGAAAACAACTGCCAGCATATATATATATAATATATATATATATATATATATATTATATATATATATATATATATATATCCTGGCAGCTTGTTTCATATATATATATATATATATATATATATATATATATATATATAAAATCTGAACTGTGAAACCTCAAGATCTGAGAGTCGTCAAGACAATGTAGGGCCCACAGCATGAGTGAACTTGAGTGCAGATTCCCCCATTCCAGCCTTCTGAGGAGAATACAGCCCAGCTAACACTTGTAAGACCCTCAGAAAAAAGACTTCTAGATTTTCATTTGTATGTGTTCAGTCTCTTAACACACAGAAGCTCTGTGATAATAAATATGTATTATTTAGAAAATATACCAAGTATAGCAAATATTTTGCAAACAATGAAGAAAAAGGAAAAATATCACTCATTATCCTTCTGTGCTAATTCAGCGTTATTCTGGACCTTTTTTCCTTGTCAATCTTCATCCGTATGACTTACTGAATAGTTCACGAGACTATGCATACAATTTCACAATTGGCATCTTTTTCAAACCTGGGTCCTTGCGCTTGCCAAGCATGCATTTAGACCACTGAGCTGTATCTCCAGTCCACTGTTTGCTTTTAAAAATTATTTTAAACTGTTTTAGGTGACAGGCTGGCCTCGTCCCCAGAGCATACAGAAAGGGTGACTAAGACTGAGCGTGGTGGTGTATGCCTGTAATCCCAGCACTTGGGAGGCTAAAAACAGAAGAAACACTATGAGTCTGATCTACATAGTGAGACACTGTAGACCTTGTAACCCATAGACCCTGTACTAAATAAAAAAATAAATTAAAATATTAATAAAAATTATTTAAGAGTCTCATACTTTTTCTTTATAAAGTACAGATTATTTCACATTATTCAGTCATGGCAGCTGCTATATCCATACATATACTGACACAAAAATGAATGACCATTTCAGCTTTCATGGTAAGTAATCATTCAAAGACATGAAGAATTCTACAGCTGGGGACTTGACTGGCAATGAAAGTGCGTATCTTCATGCATATCCACCTGAAAATAATACTGCAGAAAACAAGAGCTATTGCCTTGCTGTTGACATCAGTACTTATTAACCTGGCTTACATACCATGACAACCCATTCATTCTAATAACTGTGCCTCAACATTCTGTTGTTTAATTGTAGTGCTAGCTTTATTGCTAGCTATGCCATCTTTTAAACTGTAGCTTCTCCTGAGAGTTCATGACAAATGCTCTTAGCAGAACAAATCTTTACCAATAATGAAGGGCTTCCTAGCTTTAGCAATGCAATTAGCCACTAGAAATGATGCCTCTAGTGAAGACACATACATGAAGTCATACCTTCAATAATTACTTCTTTTTTTCTTTTAATGTATTTTAGCACAAGGGTTATAGGGTCTCACTAAACAGATCAGACTCATAAGTGATCCCATTTTCAGCCTCTCAGACACTCAGATCACAGGCACACACCACCACACCCAGTCTCAGTCACCATCTCAGTGTACCCCTGGGGCGCAGAGCCAGCACAGCACATCAGGAATCAAACCCTGGTCCCTCTGCCTGTATAAGCAGGTGCTTTAGTCCACTGAGCTATGGCCGGCCCTTACTTTCTTTTTTCATGCTCATGATTTTTTTCTTTTGAAAAATTTTATGTGTTACTAGAGAGTGTTTGGTCCCCATGTTCCATAAGAAAGGATTCATGCCTTCCTCAGATAGCCAGTCACCATACTACACAAAGCTGGATGGAGACTGTGAATCACCCAAGGCATAAATAGGACTTGTGATATTTTCTTTTAAATGTAGTGTTTTGTTTGTATCCATTGAGTCTTCTACTGCCTTATGAATGGGTCTCCCTCCCTTCTCAAAACAACTCTCCACTGACTTTTGTTTTTCACTCATTTTGGTGACAGTTAGCTAGTGAGCTGACCAAAAATGTGACTGAAATAAGTGTGCAGTATGGAAAAGAGACATGGATGGAAGTGACAGATAAAATAATGGTCAGGCCATATATAGACTAACAAATTTTGACACCAGGTGCAACTGTAAAAGGGAAGTACATTAACTCACTTGTCAGTATAGATTCTCAAGACATACAGCTTAATTGTCATCTGCCATTCATAGATCGGTTTTGATGACTCTGCAAGCAACTGATATATTATAGTCTTTGTGCAGTTAAACCTCTCTGCTAATCTGAATCTATGTTCGTGGCTGCTCTCCAAAGCTAGCATTGTTACCTGTTATGGCCTCTATCTATGACCCCCAAAGCTCATGTACTCACAGGTGGAATGACTGGATAGCAGTATGTGATGGTGGAATAAGGATGTGATAACTGGATTACTCCGCTAATTGATTCAGCATAGCTCTGGATGTAGATAATGGGAGAGCCCACCGTGTGTGGGGGGGCACTATCGTTAGACTTAGAATAAAAAGAGAAAGGGAAAGTGTTACTTCCTGCTTCTTACTTGCCCTCCCACGGATGACTTCTGCTCTACCATGCCCCTCTGCCATGCCACCCTGCCTTAGAGCCAGCTGACTATGGACTCAAAGCTCTATAAATGGTAAGCTAAAACTAAACATTTCCTTCTTTAACTGTGGTGTTGGGTATTTTGTCCCAGCATCAAAAAAGTTAACTAGGATACCACCTCAACTCCACTTCAGATTGGCTTCTCCTAAGAAGCATGCAACCTATATCTCTTGGCTGCTCAGTGCACAGCTGGATACACGCTCCTATGAGAAGAGCAGAACTCAAACAGTAATGCAAGCAATAGGGAACAACTGCAAACACAAAGCAAGCCTCACTTTCTCATCCACCATTCACCTGCTGTATATGGCCAAGTTCCTAACAGTCTGTGGCCTAAAAATTGGGCACTCCTAATCTATGGGATTTAAAAAAAAGAACTATTATGAAAAGCATTTAGTAAGTTATAAAATCACTATGTACATGAAAGTTATCTTTTCTTAATGTTAGTATAGGGTCTATAGTGTCTCACTATGTAAATTGGACTCATAGTGATTCTCCTGCTTTCAGCCTCCCAAGTGCTGGCTTACAGGAGTGTGCCACCATGCCCAGTCTCAATGTCCATCACAGCAAACACTGGGGGCATGGCTGGCACAGCACACCAGGGATCGAACTCCAGCTGCTGCGCTCTGCCCAAGCAAGTGCTTTAGTTTGATGAGCTATCTGGTCAGCCCTCAAAAGTTATCTTCTTTTTTTTTTTGTCTTTTTGAGACAGGGTCTCACTACGCAGTTCAGGCTGGCCTTGAGTTCACTTTTGTAGCCCAGGCTGGTCTCGAACTCGCACCAATCCTCCTGCCTCAGCCTCCCGAGTGCTGAGATTACAGGCGTGCACCACCACGCCCGGCATGGAAGTTATCTTCTTAATAGCTACAAATAACAAAAAATAACTTAGTGTAGAACTTATGAATCACCATGAAAAATTAAATCATCTGTATATAAATGTACCTACATAGGATGTGAATATGGACCTAAATTCTTGTTTCTGATGAAATGTCACATAGTTCTTGCTCACTAACAGAAATATCTGGAGTCGGATATAAGAAATTTTTACTTTTCTGTTATTTAGAGTCTATTCTGATAATGTTCAAATGAGTAGGTTCATAAGAGTGAAGAAAATATGAGTCCAGAGTGAAAAGCTCTATTACTGTCTGCCAGGTGACCAGCAGTGCAAGTCTCCCCATTTCTGGGCCAAAGACAGCTATTTGAATAAGAAACTGTCTTAGAAGGTAGATTTGCTTGTATCACTTCATCACTAGTTTAACATTTACTTGGTAAAACCAATCAAACACTGGATAAGTCTCTGAGTAGCATCAAGTAAGCTGTCTTTGTTTATTGCCAATCACATAGTGGGAAATGTTATGTACCAGTACCCTAGATCCCTAATGAAACAGAAAGCTGCCTTCAGAAACTTGGTCAGTTAGCTTATTTTTTAGGGAAAAAAAAAAAAAAGTAGTGAGTCAGATCAAATGGACAAGGGTTCAGAAGTGAAATCCTGATTTAGAAACTAAAATCAAATTTATATCTATTGGGAACACCTGGGAGCAACTGTCTCCAAGAAATTTTTGTTGTTCTGATGTCACTTTATCAAACTACTCCATGAAAAAGTATCAAGCTTATCAACAAGAAAGTTTTTAATAATAAACATTTTACACTGGACTATCTTTCAAAAATGGTACTGAAGTTGGGATGACAGAGCCACATCACATAGATGACAGCATATGTTTGGTTCTGACCAACTCCATGACTGAATTCTGAGCTGTGGCTGCAGCCATCTGCCAACTACCAACCAGGACAGCAGAGGCCCTGAGCAGCTGACTTATCTGAAAGTGTAGGCAGCCAATGCCCCTGAAATAAACGAAAGTCTGGAGACCAGCCGATCCAAGAAGAAACTAGGAAACATGCCCACAGAGCTCTAGCCTCAAGTAAAGCCCAAAGCTATTGTAAGCTACAAAAATAGCATGGGGATGTATTCCAAAAGTGACTCCCTCACAGCAGGCTAGAGTTGGAGGACAAATACACTGCAGCATCATATTCAAGAGTTTATACAAGAACCATTCTGGGAAGGGTTAATTATTGACAGAGCCATGGAACGAGAGAATTATATTTCAGGGTTTCTAGTGTTACCCCACCACAGTAACTACATGAGAATACAGCTACAAGAGAAAACTGCTGAAAGGGTGAAGACTAGTCATAGCCCCCTGACAAATTTAAGCCAAGTACAGAACAGGCCCAGCTCTCTGTGGTGAGAAACCAGGCCCAGTGAATGGGGCTTTCAAAGGCACTGGATCTGAATGTATAAGCAGTAAGTCCAGTGATCTGCTTGAACCCTCACTCACTGCCTACATCTGGCAAAGACAAGTGGTTTGATTGCTTTCCCAATCTACCAGTGACACACTTGGTCACCTGATCAGTGACACACTTGGCTTGGATGATAACCACAGTTTGAGAAACAGTGATGGAGTAGAAGAGGCACCTCATAAGTACACAGCATTTAAAACTAGGGGAGGAAATAGTGACCCACTGGATTCTAGGACTGTAGTGCCTAGAAAGAAATCACGCATTTAGAAGTACAAAGGAACTTTCTGGATTCATTATTTTTTCCTTTGTACTTCATCAGTCAGGGTTTTTCTTTTTTATTTGTTTGTTTGTTTGTTGGTGTTTGGGTATTTCCTTTTTAATTTCTTTTCTTCTTATTGTTCCTTTCATCTTTTTTCTTCTTTTTCTTATTTGTTCTTTTTGCTTACTTTTGCCTAATTTTACTAATTTCCTTTTACCCCTAAGTGAAACCTTTAGCTCACTATTTTTTCCTCATATTCCATTGACTAATTTTTCAAAGCCTACTTTTTTTTAATTTCCCTTTTCCCATTCCCTCAATCTGTACTAGTCTAACCATTAAGCTTTATTAATATTTATATAAATTAAATGTGCCATTATTGAATATTTTTCTATTGTTACTACAAATATATCTTTCATTTAGTAGATATTTACTGTATGTCAACATTTTGTTTGCCTTCGTGCTTATAATTACACATCTCTTTTCTCTGGTTAAAGCTGGTATACTAATGGTTCTTAAGGTATATCAACATCCAGTTTGTCTTAAGACATTATTACTGTTGCTAATTTTATTGTTATTACCAGAGTAGCATGAAGTGGTTTTCTCTGTATACCAATATCTGGATTATCTCTTTATCATTAAAACCACTATGGCCTATCTCAGAAAACTGGGTGCTGGGTCAATTACACTGCACCCTCGCCCTGGAGATGGCTGAGTACTGGGATATGCACCCTCGCCCTGGAGATGGCTGAGTACTGGGATAGTGGCAAAGGCCTAGCCACACCACGGTGCATTATAGAACAGCAGACACTAAATACAGAGGCCTCCATCTAGCAACTGAGATAAATAAGGAAGTCCAGGACAGAGGATGAAAAAGAGACCAAGGTGTAACTCTCAAGCTTCCCCAGCTACATCACTGGGTTCACCTCACATTCTGCTTTGACTAAATAGAAAACCATGTATATGTATTCACAGAAAAATAATTCAACAACTTCTTTGTCCCTTATCAGCAGAAGCTCCATATTTTCTATTAAGATAGCATAGCCTAGCACTCAGCTCCATCGCTCCATATTTTGCCTGAAAGTGCACATACAGCCTTTCTAGGCAAGGCAACAAAGGCCTGGCTTCTGTGTGTTCCTCTTGTCTCAGGAGCCATATGTGGTGGACTGTCAGCAACAGACTTCTTGTGGCCTTTATGACCACATCACATATGCAGTAGAATCACTTTAGTCAGTGGTGGCTATATAAATATGTCTCCTATATTATATAATCCAACTTTTACATTTTCTGTTTGAACAAGTCTGTGTGTCCATGTCTTGTGGTGTTGCTGCTCTGTGAAGTGAATGTTGGGGGATGCTATGTGCATGGGTGTCACAGCAATAAGGTCCCCCAATGCTCCCTTTCTAAAGGCCACCCAGATTTATAGTACAGTTCATAGGCATGGCCTCCACATAAGAACATTGGGTTCTTTTTTAAAGTGTAGGATTGCTTTCGCTCTAAATAGCCTTGAATGTGAGCTAGACTAAAATGAAGAAGTAAAAGAAAGTATCTTTGTGCACTTTTTCTCTTAGATGTTAAGTGTCACTGGAGAATCCATGACACCAGCTGACCACCAACTATGTCATGTTAACACTCACAAAAAATTTAAAAGCTAATTAAATTTTAAAGAATCACTATAACATGGTTATTTCCCCAATTTGTCATATCTACATAAATAGCATCACTAGAAAATAAAACAATTTTAAAGGCAAAAGACTATCTTACTTTGTTTTAGCGTCATAGCATTTAACTATATTTTGTTAAACCTGTGTGTAAGGAAATGGTTTACCTTCCAGCATTTTCTGCAGACTGTTCCTCATGACATGGATGTTCTCTATCCCGATAAACTGAAACTTGATATTGGAATAATTATCTTCATTCTCATAGCCTTTCCCTGCAGCACGATTTGCCATTGCATTAAGCTGAAGTGGTCAGCAAAACAGAATAGGTATGAATTATACTCAGGGCACGAAGTGAACAAAACAACTTACAGATATTCATAGCAAGTACAATAAAACTGAAATCACTAGGACACTATACTAGATGATGCAGCTTCTAGCAGTCAGGCTAAGCTTATAGACAACAGTATGGATTTGCTTCTCAGGTGGGAAACACTCCACAGATAAACCCTCCTGGAGATCCCCAGGCAGTTTCCTGTCAGGGATGTCAAATGATGTGGAATTCTGTGACAGAGTTAAGTTGTTCCAATTTAATGCCACACATGACAATCTGCAGGCTGGAAGAAGAGTATCAGCAGACAGAGTTGTCAGTGTAAGATTTAGTAAGTTATATCTTATAGTATGATACTGTCAATAAGCATGCTATCAATTATAATTATATCATTCTAATGTGCAAGAGTCCCTCAGATATTCAATTAAATACTGAGCAAGAATCACTGAAGAAAATGAAGAGAGGGAATGAAGACGTTCAGTCTTGGGACTTTTCCTCTAGCTGCCTTAAATCTTGACACTTAATACACATTTTATAAAATCATTTTCAATACCATTTTTATTAGCTAAGAAGTAAGATACCTCAGTACAAACTGAGTTAAATAATAATGGACTCTGAAAAAAATTCATAAAGCCCAAACTGTGACCTAGTCTTGTATAGTAAGATTAAGAAGTAGGAAAGTCTTGCCTTTTCTGGGAAATGCTCAGATGTTTAGAATAGAGAGATGACTGGTAATGTTACATTCTTCTGTCTGACTAAGCAGGCCACCACATCCTAGGAATCAGTCATCCTGGACTGCTCTACTCCCCTGCTACAAAGGAGGGGAACTGTCCCATGCAAAGAACCTGCCAGGGCCTCTCAACCAGAACAAATACCCACTGTTCAGAGCACAATGCAAAGCAGCACTTTTCAAAAAGCTAAGCTGAGTTAAAAGAGCTACACTATGTAAAAACACAGATACTCTGACCCAGTCTCTTCTAAGATTTTGACAAAATTAAAAGTGCCAGCACATACATGTCCAATAATGTCTAATGTAATATTTTTATAATAGTAAAAACCTGAAAACTCATTACTATCTCAATAGGACAATGACTGGATAAATTGTGGTTTACTTATACTCTGGATCAGGGCACAGAACACACATACATATGTATGTATATTTGTGTATTTATATACATATATGCACATATATATGTGTATATAACATAAATTTATACATCTATCTCTATACACATATGTACATATATAAAAGCAATAGAATAATATTCATATAATAATCTATTTTAATAAAATAAAGAAATTTAAGATTATATACAATTACATTTATGCACATTCATTAAGCAAAATTAACTGTATACAATAATATACCAACTTGGCAGTAGTTACAGAAGAAAATAAATGCCAGTGGCAGGGGAATGCTATCACTATTACTATTGGTAGTCCTGTGTTTTCACTGCTACAGAAAAAAAACATGTTATGTTTATAATTTAATGAATAGAAATAAAGGAGCAGAGGGCAAGCCACTGTCACAGGGCTCATATCTCAATAGTAGCTCTGTTCGTCTTGGTTTAGCACATGTAACATTATCTGGGAATATCAGGACCTCAGGATGCTGTTCTAGTCTGTAACAGGTCTGCCTTTCTTCTGGATAAATCCTTAAAATAAATGGTGCAGCTTAATACTCCCAAAATTAAACAATGTTTCTTAAAGACTATTAAGGTTCATATTTTGCAAAATTTAAACATTTTAAGGACAGACTTTTTTAAAAAAATTATTGCATTGTTCAGAAGGTATGTGTTATAAAATACCACTTTTTATATAATTACTTTTCAAAGCTTCTGGCTTAACCCTTATAACAAGCTTCATAAAATAAGTTAATAGGATACTTGCAAGTATCTTTATATTATATAAACTCTACTTATGCTTGATCTTGAATAATGCAAATTAAGTCAATTTAGCACAAACCATAGAAATACTCTTTGAAAAGAATGTAATAAATAAAAAGCAAAATACTATTATTATTATTATTTTAATAATTAAAACATAATTACAATTAAGACTATGTTCACACTTTACAACAGATGAGTACCTATAATGGAAGTATTGATTTGCAGTCTTAAAAGCAAAGGAACAAACACAAGAAAACTTTCTGAAAGTCACTGTGTACTTCATTTAATGAACAAAAGATGGCACTATTTAATCTACTGTCCAAAATAATTTTTCAGGACTTCCAAATATTTTTAAAGGTTTATTACAATAATGCGGCAAAAGTTGAACCATCAAAACAGGAAAGATGATTTTATATAATTAACAATTATACAAAAAGTTACCCTACATCACATATGTATTATATACATGGATTTTATACATAGTATTTGATATGTAATGGTGAATGAGAATTGACATAGAGAACATGAGACTTATCAGTCTCACTGGTGAACAAGCCTCTGCCCTCATCTATGACCCTATACCTAATGCCACAGGAGGGATGTACGGACTCGCTGACCAACAAGATAAATGACCGAGTAACAGACTGAAGTGAGACATGAACAGGATGACATTGTAACAAAGTAGAATCAGACTGTCCTTTTAATCCTGAATCAAACCTATAAAGCTTAGTCAATGCATATCTCCTTAGCCAGTTAAAGGTCAGCCTGGTCCCTATCTTAGTGTTGGCATTTGAGATTTCAGCAATTATACTTTGTACCTGAATAATGAGCCTGATCTGACATTGTTTGGAATGACAACAAAAATTGACCTTGGCAGGCAGGTTAGGATGCACCCAAACACAGGTTTGTCAAATGACAACTCATTTTTTCCCCTGCTGTGTGTTAACTGGTTAATGAAGAACTGCAACTTGTGATACACATGAAAATATGAGATTATTTTATTTCTTGGAACCACTATTTACAACTGAATGGCCAAAATACTTCATTCTCATTCCCATGGCTCAGGTCAATTTCATATTCGATAGAAAAGTTTCATCTATCTTAATTTAAAATTTCAACCCATATGTGATGCAAAACAATCTTTTTTTCCCAATGTGAACTATTTGGCCTTGTAACTATTTTGTTCTGAGATGTTCTCCCTTCTTTTTTCTAGCCTCTGTCTAGTGAAGAGGGTGAGATGGAGAGAATCAGGGAAAATAAATAGTTCTTTGCAAAGCTAGGCAAGGTGGCAATTCCCTCTTCACTCATTGTCACCTCTTTTCTAGTTAATATTAATTAACCATCTCTCCTTCCCTCATGAGGTAATATGCATGTGTAGAATCTCCTGGGCAAAAATATGGGTTCTCAGGGTTAGGGAGGACACAAATGCACCTTGGCAGGAACCTATTCCTATCCCCTTATGATCCCTTGCCATTATATACACATAGGGACCCCTGGTGTTGACATTCTCTTAGGAAGATTCTGGCCAGATGGTTCCTATCTAACTGACCCACAGGAAATATCTCCATCTTTGCCCTGACAAATAGCAGAAGTGCCAGCTGCTCTACACCACTATATGGTACCATCTCTTGTATTCTCTTCCTTCTGATTGTCAGGATGGCTGTCAGCAAGTCTGATGCACATCCGATGTGAATAAGATCCAAGATCCCCTCTTTCAGGCACCTCAGCTTTCACAACAGTATTTCCCAACTGCCACCCTCTAAGGACTCAGTGAGTAGACATTATCCAATCACCAATTCCAGCAAAAACAAAAGCACCCCTGTAACACACCATTACCCTAACATGTGAAACTAGAGGCTGTTACCATGAAATGATCTTCAGAGACAGCAAAGGCTCAAGCATCTGCTCAGGCAGGCACTTGTCAATCTTGGCCCTTCCCTTCATGTGGCAAAATATCTGCAGTGACTAGTGTTCAGAACACAGCTCACAGCCTTCTTGTACTTCTTGCTCTGGCCCAACTGATACTCAGGCTGGTTCTTCAGTTTTGAGTTTCTAGTTTCACTGGTGTATATTCCGTTCAGAGGTGGCAAGCTTCTTGAGCCTTAAGGTGGGGACAAGGTTCCACTACACTGGCCCTGGGATCAGATAAGCCTAAATTTCAGTCTGAGCTCTGCCTTGAACTATGTGATCTTGGGTTATACTTAACCTCTTTGAACTCAAACCTTTATCCATGAAAAATCAAAACAAAACAAAATCACCTGCTCTGCAGGATTCTCATAAAAACTAAATGTGAAAGTATTTAACATTTTTTCAAGCTCAGCAAAATCCCAAAATATATGATAAAGTCATGAACAAGGTGGAGATAAAATTAAACCTCATTTTACAATCCAACAAATACCCCCTCGATATTTTCACACTTTCTTTCTCTTTCCTTCTTTTTTTCATGAGAGGACTGCAAGGCTCAAACCCAGAGGTACTGAACCAACTCAGCAGTATCCCTAGTCCTTTCTCCAAGACAGTTTAGCCTGGGCTGGCCTCCAACTTGCAGTTCTTCTGCCTCAGCCTCCCAAGTAGGGATTACAAATGTGTTCAGTTTCTTATTTTACTCATGCAGCAAACGGTAGAAATAATATGTCATCTCTAGGACATAACTTTTTGAACAGAAATTTAATGCATGCTTGAGAACTTCATTGCCTTTTCCTCCCATTACTGTAATGTCAATGAACAACTTAGGAGGCTTCATCTGAAAGGTAGCTTTCATAGCTCTCAGGTAGGATTCACCTTGCTCAGAGGACAAGAATCACAGGTTGCCTCATTGTTCTTTTTAATTAGACCTATGAGCAAACCTCTCAAGTGCCTATCTTCAGCTACTGTCCACACTTTCTATAGTAAACATTCACTTAGTGCCCTGGTTACCAAGGAAGCGTGACACACTCTGGAAAAAAAAAAACAAAAAAACAACAGACATAATCTTTACAAGAATGAAAGCCTGAAGCAAACAGTTTAAAAATCATGTGAAGTGCATGTGCATGGATAAGTATGAGAAGAGGGCCACCAATTTTCTTTAATGCATCAGTATCACACTTCTTATCACTGAGAGTAAATACATTAAGTGTCAAATATGCCCTTCAAATAAAATCCTTTGGATTAATTTGTTTTAAATCTCGAATATGCCTACTCCTACAGCTGCTACATTCTAGGGAAGGCTTACATAACACACTACAAACTTGTTTCACTGATTCTTAAATTAGCAGGTGAATCTATTTGTTTTTATTTAAAGCTGGAAAAACAGTCTTTCTAGTCTCAGTAAAGTCCCTGTCTTTTCCTTTCCTTGTTTTGTGTTCAGTACATCTAAGAACTAGGCATACATTCAATCATCTGTAACTATTAGCAAGCTCAAAGAGGCTTGCCTTACTTATAGAAAAACTATAAGGAAGAGAAGGGAAAGCAATCAGGGTTTGGAGGAAAGAATTTAAAAAGTATAAGCCAGAGGGGAAAAAAGCACAAACTGGATCAGAACGATAAAAGCCAGATTTTCTGGCACCTTTCAAGGGAAAAGTTAAAGCAGAAAACTATTTTTGATCCTAGATTCATTCTTTTCTCTTGTGTACTTTGAGAATTTATTTAAAAGGAAGGGACAACATATACAATCTACTAAATATGAATGTAATATAGCCCTAATATCTATTTCACTATTGATCTTCATGACTGGTTTACTGATCTGAAAGCTGAGACAAACTGCATTCTCAATACTGAACACATATTTATTCTACAGGGCACTTTGTCCAGAAATAGAAGGAACTGTTCTAAGGTCAAGTGCTTCAGTAGGACACTGGTCTTATTCTAGGAAAATAACACATTAAGTGATTCTGGACAGGAACAACAGGCTTTGGGTGAAATAAGAGCAACAGCAGTGAAAATTACCAAGGTCTCTGTAATATGACTGCATGCAGTTCTCAAAGTGCCCACAAGTACAGACTATGTATTTTTAACACTATGCTTCTAAGTGACTTTCACTGTTGGGCTCATTCTTTTTCTTTCTTGGTATGTTTTCATATCTTACATTTAAAAAATATTTCATTGGCATAAAACTCATACACACCACTCGCTGACTTAAAATACAAAATTCAGTGGAGTTTAGTACATTTTTTTTTAAACAAGGACTCACTACGCTGCTGGACTTGTAGTGATCCTCCTGTCTCAGAACTCAGTTTTGGTGGCTAGTAGCTGGAACAGAGTACCCATCCAGGGACAACAAAGCACATGGTACCAGGGATCAAATCTGGTAGGCAGGTGCTTAGACCACCAAGCTAACTCCCTAGGCCCATCACCATAATCTAACTTTAGGATATTTCTATTGCCCCAAAGAGATGTCTCCCTATTAGTAATTACTTGTATTTCTTCCCTTACCCTCAGCCCAAAGCAACAGTTTATTTCCTATTCCTATGACTTAGGCTTCTTTCATTTAGTGTAATAATTTCAAAGTTTACTTAGGCTTTAGAGATTTTCTGGCCTTTTAGACATATGTTTTCATTTCTCTTGGTAAATATCTAGGAATATAATTTCTGGTCATACACAAATTTTACATTTAACATTTATTGTCCTTTTCCTTTAATCTTTTTATGATGAAAAAATTCCAACTGTAATTTTAAAAAGAAAGTTCATAAAAAATTTAACCTTCAATCAACAGGAAGAAAGACCCACAGTTACCAATCTGGCATATACTCTCCCCATTTTCTCCTGACAGGAGTT
Source organism: Myocastor coypus (assembly GCA_004027025.1). Taxonomy (NCBI): domain Eukaryota; kingdom Metazoa; phylum Chordata; class Mammalia; order Rodentia; family Myocastoridae; genus Myocastor; species Myocastor coypus. The sequence continues at coordinate 75,469 of PVJA010002473.1, read as the reverse complement.
TCTGTGTCTCTCTTTGTTATTTAACAGTATACCTGGGACTCCTTTCCATACCCAGATGAAAAGACAGAGCTAAGGTACAACTTCCTCTCTAGTCAGTCACAGGATCAGCTACTATTTCACTATTGGCCAAAATGGCACTGTCAAATATACTAACTACAAGGCATTTCATTCTGCTATCTCATTTTGTGCTACATATTCACCACACTTATAGATCTGTTTCCACACCCTCACTAGTACAGGCCCCTAGGAACTACATTTGTTGACTGATTTGCAAAGGCGTAAAAAACAAAACTGGAAACCATACCCAATACTCACTCTCCTTTTAAACAACAAAAAGTTAAATGGGAAGTAGACGTAAGCTCAATTTAGCTTACCTCTCAATGGCAAGTTGTTAGGTCCTACTAGATGTTTTATTATACCAGAACAGAATATATTATCATACATTTAAGTGTAAAATTTTTTTCTGAGATAACTATAAAGTCTTCTACCTTCCCAAATCATAGTCCATTCTCTATGTAATTTTAATTGTTTAATGTTCATTTTTTCAATTTTTCCTACATTTTACATGTGTAGGTTTTCTAATAAACTACAATAAAATATGCATTATTTCATGACCTTTTTAACCTAACAATATTTCTTATAAACCCTTCCAAATCATTGCTAGAGGTTACCACAAGTAGAATTTAGAAAAACATAGCAAAATACTCATATAAACAGAACTACTGGTGCTCTACAGGGAATTTCCTCTTGTCAGAGCAGAGAGGGATGTTCTAGAAAAAACTTAAGTTATTATTGGGTTTACTGAGGAGAGCAACTATAAATTTAAATTGCCCTCATTTACTGTGTAGCATACCATATGCTCAACACAATGTTACAAGGAGGGAAAATATAGTACACTTGACACGGTCCACCCCTTCTGGAGCTTAGCACCTCCTGAAAGCAGCCCAGCTGAGCCCCTTGCAAATGAAGCAGCAAGAATCAAGTGGTGGCAGGTGGGCTCCAGCTTCATGCTCTGGAACAGGGATACTTACTTTAGGTCGAGTATCCACAACATAGATGAAGTCACTTCCTGGATTGGCTTTCCTGATGGCCTGTAGCATTTGCTCATCCTCTAGGCACCGGGCACTAAAACCAGACAGGGGCTGGCTGCTCCTGCAGATGGAGGCCTATAGGACAGAGCAACAGAGCACTCACTGTCAGGTAACTAAGACCCCTGAGGTGTCTCTAGAACTAAGAGCCCCTGGTTGGCTTCTGCCCCACATCAGCTTTGGAAAATCTCAAAACTTCTGGCAATTGAGGTTTATTTATTTTAATTTGCATCAAAGAAACCACTAAATGGGCAAGCAGTACAGAAATGTCCTCTGTTAAGATATTAGAAATGTACAATGATGTTTACATAGTATTCAATTTGTGAAACTGAAAGCTATTTAAATAACCTACTTTCCTTCTCACTAATATAGCTTCATTTTTCTACTGGAAGTAGAAAAACAAAATAAATGATTATTTTCCTAAAACTTACAAGACACTATTAATGGCAAGAGTAGAAAAAATATTTTCATTGCTTCTCATAATTGTCTAACTAGCCTAGTTTTGACAGAAACTTGTTCATATTTTATTGTTTAGCAAATAACATGTAAATTATTCAAAAATGTCACACCACTTTTCATTGTTTGACTTCCAATATGTATGTGTATATACACACGCTCATATATATATATATATATATGTATATATATATGTGTGTGTGTGTGTGTGTATATATACACACACATATATAATTTCTTTGTCTTTTTATTAGTACATGTTTTCAGTACATAATGACTACATCATTCATGAAGAATGATATATGTACATAACACATCTTAATTATTTAGTCATCCAATTAGCCTATTTAAAAATATCAAGAATAATGATTCTAATTCTTTACTTTTTATTACTTTTAAGGAAAATACAAAATGTTAAAAAGAATTATGATACAGAATTTCACTAAACAAAATAATTGGAATTGAACAATGGTTCTGGTTGTTGTATTACATGATGTTATCTTCAAGTTAGTTGTTTAGATTACCTGATGGAAACATGCAAGACTGTTTTTTTAAAAAGGTTATAAATTAAAAAGAAGAAAAAAATTAAGCATTAACTGCTCCTTTCCATATACCAGCAGAAATTTCAGTAAAATTAACCAAGATATCCTGAGTGTGCGTGTGTGTCTTTTTGCCTTCTTTTATCCTTTTCTAGGTATGCAGGTTTACATATCCGGGCTCATTAAGTGTACTAGAAACAACCTACTTCTTTTGACATCAGTCTGTATTCTACCTTGCAATTCCGATAGCCTGTTATTCTAACAGAATACAAATAGCCTTCCATATTCATTGATTTTTGTATCTGTGAATTAAACTCATGTGGATCCAAAATATTTGGGGAAAGAAAGTGTATCTGTACTAAATATATCCAAATCTCTTTTGACATTATTTCTTAAATATGGCATAACAATTATTGACATCACATCTGGTATAAGTAGTCTAGAAATGATTTAAAGTACACAAAAGGATGTGTGCATGTTATAATATGAAACTATTTTATATGAGATGTGTATATGTTCAGCGTTTAGTAGCTGAGAGGGATCCTAGAAGCAAACCCCTGCACATGCCAAGTGACAATTATTTATTTCCCTATTAAATGATATGTAGAATATCATAAACATGTTCCCAAGTGAAAAATAAGTGAATAAAAGTAAACTTGCAGCTATAAAACTCATGCTTTTATGGAAAAGCATTTCTTATAGATTTAGGTCTTAACATTTAAGTTAAAAATAAATCTACCAGTTAAATACACAAATAACTCAAAGAATCCATAGAAATTCTTAAGTCCACCAAATAAAGAGGATTAATGATAGTAAAGAAGAGACCCCACTGGACAGGCTAAGAAGGGGTCAGCCAAGCAAAAGCACATAATGTCATTGCTTGCTAGGGGACACACATGCAGGACACTATGCACAGAAGAGTGTCCCTGCTCTAAGTCCATTTCCTATCCACAAAGTGTAAGTCAGGACAGTTCAGCAAGGAGCATTGGGTTTCTCCAAATAAATACGAGCTTCAATTCTCTTCATTAGAGAAGGTATAGATTATTCTCACTAGCTATAACAACCAAGATTTGTAGAATGACAAGCCATATGACTACCTAAAGAGATCTAGTATTGTTATGCAGACAAAAGGGGCAATTTCACATTTGCCTGAAGGAAATTCAGGTCTGAAACCAGGTTAAGGATTCAGGGAGGTTAGTGTATAGCAAAGGGAAAGCAAAGCAAATGTGCAGCCAACTTTTCGAAGGTTGCCTCATTCTTAAGCAGTAGGGAGGAAAAAAGAGACCATAGGATCTAAAAATGAGAGAGGACAGCAAGCTAGAGCAAGGTCCAGAAGCAAGATAAAACGACAGCTGGGAGGAAAAGGCACTAAGGAGCAAACACAAGTTGTATCCAGTGAGTAGAGAGGAAAGTGTCATGGACTGCTTTGTGGAGCATGAAGTTCCTTTGATCTTTAAGAGGCCCAAGTGTGCTTTGAGTTCGAATAGAAGGAATTCCGACCTGGCATTACAGAGTACTTTATCTGGATTAAGAAAATACTTAAGGACATCTCTGACTAAAAGATCTGCTAGATTCTATCAGAAGAATCACAAAAGGGTGGGAATATATTTAAGTACTGAGAATTTCCCTGAGAACCACACAGCTATGTTTACTAACCTAAAAAGATTCCAATTATGAAATGAAGCAAATCAATGACTACTATCACTAATTATCTTCTGGGAGAAAGCAGCTCGTTTATTTATTTTTTCTGTATTTAGGACAGGGGCTTCCTACACAGATCAGAATTGTCCGGATTCTCCTGTTTTCAGCCTCCCAAGTACAGGGATTACAGGCACACGCCACCACGCCCAGTCTCAATGTGTCTGTGTGCCCCAGGGCGGGGGTGAGGGTGGGGGGAGCTGGCATGGCATATCAGGCCTTGAGCTAGTCAATGTGACCTGCTTAAGGAGGTGCTTTAGTACGCTGAGTTCTCAGGCCGGCCCTGAGAGCAGATAGTTTTAAATGAGAGGTTATATCAGAACAGTTATACTATGAAATATGGTCAATAAATTAGTCTAGCCATGAATTTATTAGACAGATTACTTTTTTTTTCTATTTTCAAGTTCATTTTCTTAATAACTTCTGATGTGTTCCAAACATAATTCTTCATTGACTCAGTGACTACTGCAATTTTCGATTTTGCAAAGAATAGTATATGGGCTCTGAGCACCTCTGTACTCTATATAACTCTCTAGATAGTGTCACTACTAAAAGAGTACTATTATCACCTGTCATCACCTGATCCTACTTCTTAGGATATCAGTGCCCTCAGAACAGGATTAAAACCTCCCAAGTGCTACACTGTAAGGATGCCTCTTATTTACAGTGCTACTAATTAAAATATCCAACATGCTTGGAATGTTTACTTGGCAGGTACTATTGTAAAACATTCATATATTTTCATTTAGTATTCCTAATTATCATCTGTAGTAAAAGCTGTTATTATATTTGGATGAAGCATTCCAAAGCACAAAGAAGTTAAAGAACTTGTAGTAACTAGAAAAAAACAGATTTCAATCTTGAATTTTACCCAAAATAAGATACTATACCTGGAAAGAAATAAGACAAGCATCTTAATTTACGGCCTTAAAAAGAGCAATCAAGAAAAATCTATCTTTTGATCCTAGTTTTGTTCTATACTATAGTAGGCAAAACTATTAAACAGAAGAAAAAAAATATAAACACAATTACAGAATTTGTACCTGTTTATTTTCTATAGAATCCATGTTCTAGTGATGAGTTTCCTTTGACGTCTGCCCTGTCTTCTTTTTAACTGCAGAAATCTACCTTCATGAGTAATACTAAACTTTAGGAAAATCCATTATCCAATCAGAGTCATCCATATAATGAAATTTAATAATAAAATCTGACAACTGTTACAAAGCACAAATTTGGCCATTATTTTTCTACAAATATACATTGTATGGGGGTAGGAAAACAGGTGGTATATGCCTGACTTAAAGTACTTCTCCAAGCAATCAAACTATGCAGAAATACATCTCTCTTTTGTACCTTGTAAAAAGAACTAAGGCTTTCAACCCAACAATCACTTATTTTAAAATGTAACTAGCTGTCAGGCGTAGTGGCTCACGCCTGTAATCCCAGCACTCGGGAGGCTGAGGCAGGAGGATCGGCGCAAGTTCGAGACCAGCCTGGGCTACAAAAGTGAGCTCAACGCCAGCCTCAACTGCATAGCGAGACCCTGTCTCAAAAAGACAAAAAAAAAAAAAAAAAAGTAACTAGCTGCTGAGCAAGTTTATTTTCAGGTGAAGGTAGAAGAAACATCCTTGAAGGCAGAAGTGGGTAATTAGGTCTAAGGTCAGCAGAAGAACCTGGTCTCTGAGGAGAAGTGCTAAAAGATGAGCATTTTAAAGGCATTACACTCGTTTCCTATTATAATACACTGACCAAACCAGGTTCCCTTAAGAATTTTAAAAAGCAGTAAAATAAGAACTGTGCCCACTGTTTAAATACGCTGCCCATCACAGCTCTGAAACAACAATATAAGATCTTCTCTCCCTGCCTAGGCTCTTCCCTCTTTATCATTGGGTGAAATAGGATATAAAGAAAGGAAATATTTGAGTAATACCTATACTGTTTAACTCCAAATATATTTCCACCTACACAGAACTGAAGCAGTGTTTAGAAGAGAGATGGTATGAATCTCTTTTCTTAAGAAAATAGAATTCATAAGGATATAAAATTTGTGATGTACCTGAAATTAGGTATGTGCACTGATCCACACACACACATACACACATGCACACACACACACACACACACACACATACACATACACATACACACTCCTCTTAACTGCTTAGATTGTTTGGACTTAACTCTAAAATAAAGGCAATTTCGTCTGGCTAGAACGTAAGTGTCAAAAGCCATTTTTATTTTTCCAAATTTGTTTTTGTATCCTTCACAGAATGTTAATTTGGGGGGTTTACATGGCTGCTCAGTAAGAGTATTCTTTCTCACCTGCACTTTGAAGTTCTGATTAATAAGATCTGAGTAAAAATATTACAAGCCAGGCTCTTGGAGCCTTCTTGAAAAAGGTGGGCATTCCCCATTAATGCCTCCTTGGCCTGCTGCCAGGAGTATGGAGGTGACAGCTGATACTCAAGCCACCCCTATACCATTCAGATGTGGGCCAGATCCTACGAATTGCAAGAAGTTGGGGATATCTTGGGTCCCTGATGATTGGGTGGATACACAGCCAAGACTCCAGGTCTGTACTGCCCACCTACCTGCATAGTGTTCTGTGCAAGAAAATTAAGTTTTAGCCTTATTAATCCAATGTCACTTAAGGTTTCTGTTAGTTACAGACAAATGTGACTTTAGCTTTTATAAATAATATTTGTAATATTAATCAGAAATAATATGTAAAAATAACTAGTTTGGGAAATATTTAAAAATAAAACTTCATAAAAATTGCTTGTACTGAGAAGACTCAAAATAATACGATTACTTAAGAAAGAAATAAAGAAAAGATGTATGTCACAGACTTTAGGGCTTCCTAAATAAGCTTGTACAATGATCTCTAGCACTGTTGGAATAGGCACAGAGTTTCCCCAGGGGTTCCCTTAAAGGATAGCAATGTTTTTGTGGCTGGGTAAGTTTAGGTATTGTTGGAATCTGTCTCTTTACTTTATTACCAAATAAACATGAAAAGTCAGTTTCTACAAGACAGAATGATCTAAGCATAGTTGGACTGTATCATGCCTTACAAAGGAATAAGTCACACACCTTTAAGAATTCTAACTCCCAAACACACACAAAGCAGAAGCAGCTAGAAAATGTATACTTCTGATAAAAGGAAATGTAAAATAAAAGCATGCCTTGAAACTTACATGGTTATCTTTATAGTAGTAGGAAAGGGCAGGAAATCGCCGTCTACTCCGGAATTTGGAACTTCCCACTATGATGTGTGCTGTAGCTGATTTGGGAACGTACAGTTCAGTAGGATAAGAGTCACAAACCTATCATCAGAAAATACAAAAGGACATTTATGCAACCTAATAATGCTTTCCAAATTTCATTCCACTATACTTACAAGTTGTATATTCAAGTGTTCTCAACTAAATTAAAGAAGAGGCCATTTCACAGACACCCAAATTCGCCTCAGAGAAATGGTTATTGATTCTATATAGTGATACTGAGGGAATGCAAACAGCCCTGAGTGTCCTGCCCTTATGCACTGTCTCCCCACCTAAAGGCTCTTTATGTGAAAGAAGACAGTAACAAGTGAGCATTCCTTTCACCAAAAGGAACAAATTATAATTTCGCATCCTGGCAGCTGAGAAAACTTTAGCTGCCTGTATTTGACGGAAAGATAGTCTGACTGGGGGACTATATTCCTAAAATGTAAGCAGTTGCTAAGCCACCAGGTTACCTTTGTGTTCCTGGAAAACACAGTGAACATTCCTCTGTCCTCCCTGGACAACCCTGCCCTCCATCTTCTCAAATCTCATCTCTTCTTCCACAACGAATCCAATTTGTTTCCTTCAGGAAAGCTTCGCCTTTGCCCTCCAAGTGCATGCTGCAGACTTCTAGATCTGATTTCCTAATGTACTACACAATATGCTATCACAGCTGTATCTGTGATTTTAGGTGTCAATTTTTTAAGGGGTAAGAAGTGATTTGTTCTCTCTGGCAGCAATTACCATGGAGAAAACTCTGATGCCTTGTAATTTAGAAACAGATCAGCAGTCTAATATCTGACTCTGATTTAGCAACTTTGTGACCCGGGGAAAGCCAAATTACACTGAGCACATTGGTTTTCTAACCTCTAAAACTGATACTACAGCAATATTTCAGAGGCTTAACAGAAGGGCCAAATCAGGTAACACTCCTGACAAAGTACATTATAATTCAATGGAGCCCAAGGAAAAACCATCGACAGCAACAGTTATAGTTGATACTGTTGCTTAACACATTTTACTTTCATGTCAATCTTTAGACAACATGAGAGTGGCATTTTCATGGGCTTTGAGTACTTGCTTATTTCCTGGAACTTAGGTTTCCTCTTTATCTCTCTCTCTCCCTCTCTCTCTCTTTCTTCTTCTTCTTCTTCTTCTTCTTCTTCTTCTTCTTCTTCTTCTTCTTCTTCTTCTTCTTCTTTTTCCTCTTCCTCCTCCTTCTTCCCCTTCTTCTTCCTTCTCCTTCCTCCTCCACCTTCTCTTCCTTCTTCCTCCTCCTCTTCCTCCTCCTTCTTCTTCTCCTCTTTTTCCTTCTTCCTCCTCCTCCTCCTTTTTTAAAATGTATTTTAGTACATGGTCTACAGGGCCTCACCACACAGATTAGACTCCTAGTGATCCTTCCTGTTTTCAGCCTCCCAAACACTAGGATTACATGTATGTACCCCTATGCCCAGTCTCAATCACCCTCTCAGCACACCCTGAGGGTGTGGCTGGAACTCATGCTAGGGATCCAACCCTGGTCCCTACAACTGCCTAAGTACGCACTTTAATCTGCTGAGCTACCTGGCCCGCCCTCTCAGGTATATTCTTATGAATACCAAGAATCCTTAAGTAAATGTAGCAATGGAGGAAATACTTGATCTACAGATCTTTCCATTTTCATCTATCCTTACCACTCTGCAAGATAGGACTAAGAGGATTTAAGCCCATGAGCAGAGATTTCAGCCTCCTAATCTCTCATCAATTGCTCTGAGATAACACTGTGCCTTACTGCCTCTTCTGTCTTTGTTACAAGACTGGTAATAAATGAGTCAGAGCAGGAGAAAAACAAACACAAAAGGGAATCAAAGGGCCAAGTATTGTCTAATTTTCCTGGAAGGGCTTCTTCTGGTTTCTTAGGGACAGAAAATGAACATCCAGCTTGGCTCTGGTGATGGCACTATGGCACTAAAACTGAAATGCGACTGGGAGAGAAGATAAAAATCCAGGGCCTATTCTCTCTCTTCAGTGTATATACTATTATTTGTGTTCCCAGAACCCTCTTTGTTCACATTGGTGGAGATCATAGTCTTCTCCCCTCTGAGACTGCTTGAGTTCTCACTGTCCAGAGCAGAAGGAAGCTGACCTTAATGGCTGGGCATATACCATAGCCAAGAGTTCAAAACTGAAATCAACAATGGTCAGACTTAGGCTGGCTATCATGGTCTCCCCCTGGAAATACATCAATTGTGGGATTCCTGAATTCCTGAGTTTAGGGAGAAAACTTCTATGGATCAGGGCAGTTTTTGAGTACATACATCCACACTAGTAGCACCGTAGGGGTAGACACACTATGCCAATTAGCCCAGTTTCAAAATATAACTTTTATGGGACTAGAAAAATAAAATTCATCCTACTTTCTATAAAGCAGGTAACACACTAAATTATAAATTAATATAATAAATCACAATCCCACAATGAAAACTGTGGAATTAAGGAATTAAAACAGGATATAAACCAATGAAAAGGTATCTTGTATTCATGAATTAGAAGACTTAATATTGTTAAAACAGCCATACTACCACTCAGATAGTATGGTCTATAAATCATGACAATGTTTATGAAAATCCCATGGTCTATTTTGCAGAAATAGAAAAGTACACCCAAAAATTTGTTTGTATTATCAAGTGAGAATATATAGCCAAAACAATTTTTTAAAAAGAATATCAGAGAACTCATACTTCATAACTCCAAAGCATACTATAATCCATACATGTCTTACTGTATTCAAACACTATGATACTACTATTCAGACAGAAAGACAGATAATGGGATCGAAAACCTAGATGAATTTCAAATCTTTTATTTAGATAAGATAATTTCAAGGTTAGATACTGTATTGGTTAGCTTTCTTGTTTCTGGAACACAGTGACATCTTAAGCCTAAGATTAAGTGGATTTTGCCTCATGGTTTCAATCTGAGGTCATCTGGCTTCAAGGCAGAAAGGACTTGGTGGAAGGGAGTCCTAGAGGAGAGCTGCTAACCCTCCAGAAGCCAGGAAGCCAAGAGACATGAAAGGGCCAGGGACAAGGACACTTACACCCTTCCAGGCCACACATTTAGCGAACTGCTCCCTCAAGCAGTACCTCAACATGAAGCTAGGAACTATCAAATGATGAATACATTGATGAGTACAGCACACCCAGGATCCAATCACCATCTAAAAGGCTCTGAACACATGAACATCTTGGTGAAATCTTTTAATCTAAGCTATAATGGATTTAAAATGAAATCTGAGCTTAGATTTCTGTAAGCAAGTGCTACCATGTCATAATAATATGTACTGTCTAAGACCACAATATACATAAATGGCATAACTGGTTCTGGAATGTCAAGTTTTTACATTTAATGTCAAGTCAATGTCATTTTTTCACTACTGGCAATGGTTTTATTACACGACACCATTTGCCCCAACTATTTGGAATTATTTGTGAAATTTATAAAATAATTTGTAATGGGAGGGAAGACAAAATACGTTTCTCAACCATGAGATTAAAATTACAAGGAATGGATTATGATAAAACTTTACTAATGAACTACAAAAGTTTTCTTCAAGGCCACAGTTTTTATCCAATTTCTAAATTGGTAATAAATAAAAATACATCTTTTATCTTAGTGAAATAAAATAAGAAAATCTCTTAAGCTTTTCTATTTTGTGTCTTAACAGTCTGTTAATGCTTAGCATTCTTTTCCTGTGCATTACTATAGAAAAGAAACGCTGTGTAACAAATATGTCTTGCAATTGTGACTGTGGTGCTAATGTGAGAGGGGAATCTCATAAAAAAAGAAAAAGGACCTGTATTTACAAGAAAATATTATTCTATTAGAATTGCCTCAGCTTCATTCTCTTCTTTGCCCAGGAGCATTGTCATTTAAAACAAAATATTTCATTTGCTTTACTAAACTTGAATTTTTCTTCCTTTCATTTCAAGACTAAAAATTCAGTGTAAAGGTTGGTATTAGCAAGAGAATAAACTGTTACAATTATGTTAGCCAGACACTTTATAATGATTAAGTTGACAGTTGTTAAATTTAAGTGTAATTATAAGTAAAAGCCAGTATCATGACAATCCGTTCTATTCCCAATAATCTATATATTCTAAAAATTTGAGAGAACTAGGGCAAAGGACCTTACTTATCAGACAGTAAGATATAAAAGTGCAGTAATCATAATTAGTAAACATAATTATGAAACTAGACACTGTCAAATTTGGACAAAAGCCAGATATGGTGGTATATGTCTGTAATTTCAAGTAGTCACAGGCTGAGACAAAAAGATTACAACTTCAAAGCCACACTAGGCGATGTAACAAGATTTTAAGAGGGCTGAGGATGTAGCTTAGTAATAGACTGTCTTGGGTTCAAACCCTAACAGGAAAGGAAATAAAAGAAAAGAAGACAAATATTGGCAAACATATCAGTAGTTTTCTCCTTTGACAATATGCAGAAATACCAAATATGATTAAAAAAATTAAAGATTGACTCAAAACTCCTGAGGATCAGAAGACACCCGAGGTAGAGATTATTGCTATCTTATAATAGCAATGGATAGGATAACAGAATTATCTAGAATATATAGAGCTTCTAATAGAAGAAAACTGAAAACAGTATTAGAGAAAAAAGGGCAGGCATGTGAATAGGCAATTCAAAGAGTCAAAGTAAATGGCCAAAAAGACATTAAGCATTAGATTAGAAGGGTTATTAAAATATACAGATAGGGAAAAATAAAGGATAACTGTAAGACAGAAGAATCTTCTGTATATAGCTCAGTGGCTAGGGATGTAGTTCATTTGTCAATATACACAAAGTCCTGATTTTAATCCCTAGCACTGCACAGAAAAATAAAGCCCAGAAGAGTGGTAAGCCAGTGGGCTGTGGGTACTTTTTCTCTTTCTCCCTTTTCAGTAAACTCTCCAGGAGGTTCTCACTTTACTTTTATTATTTAAGCATCTTTTTTTTTTGTCTTTTTGAGACAGGGTCTCGCTATGCAGTTGAGGCTGGTCCTGAGCTCACTTTTGTAGCCCAGGCTGGTCTCGAACTCGCACCAATCCTCCTGCCTCAGCCTCCCGAATGCTAGGATTACAGGCGTGCGCCACCATGCCCGGCTAATTTAAACATCTTAAGAGTGGTGAACTAAAAGCTGATGTGTAAGCCCACACTGGGGGGGTGTTCATTGGTCACTCCTCTGCATATTCCTTCTCACAAGTGCAGACACATTTCTCCACGTCTCTCTAGGGAGCTTCTTGGTGACCCTGTGTACCAATCAAGAACCCAGTGAGCACATCGGGGAGTTGGTGCCAAACTTCTATCAGAGTCTCTCTGACTTCTCCACTAATCACTCCTTGTGCTATAAAAAGATGTGATGGGAGAGTGAGGTCCCAGCCAGCTCTTCCATCAATTGCTTGGCCATAAGAGCTCCACTGGGTCTCCCTGAGGCTCCAGTTCCTTTGCCCAGGAACATGTCATTTAAAACAAAGTATTTCATTTACTTTACTAAACTTGAATTTCTCTTCCTTTCATTTTTTTTTCTTTTTTTTTCTTTTTTTTTGTCTTTTTGAGACAGGGTCTCGCTATGCAGTTGAGGCTGGTCCTGAGCTCACTTTTGTAGCCCAGGCTGGTCTCGAACTCGCACCAATCCTCCTGCCTCAGCCTCCCGAATGCTGGGAATTACAGGCGTGAGCCACCATGCCCGGCTCTTCTTTCATTTTAAGACTAAAAATTCAGTGTAAAGTTTGGTATTAGCAAGAGAGGGTATAGTGGGGATAAACTCTGACATTCCCTTATTCAAACTTTCTGATTGTTGGTACAACTAAGAAAATAAAGGCAGCAATAACCACGGGAAAAAAGATCAATAAAATTTACAGTACACAGAATGTCGCTCAGATATCTGAAATTGCTTATTTTCATTAGTAATGCTTAGGTTTGCGCTGGTCTGTAGTTCTAATGAATTCTAATAACTTCATGCAGATTAGACACGTAGAGTTTACTAAAGGCCTCCACTCACTCTGTAGTCTCTATTCACATCACTGAGCTGCCAAAAGTTGTTAGGGAGGCCCATTCGATTGTATTCTTCACTGAGATCAATCAGCATCCAGCCTTGTTCTCTTTCCTCTTTGTCTAGCTTGGGATTGAATGAAAAGCAGTATAACTCCTCATATTTCACTGCAGAAAAGAGAAACAGAAAGCCAAATCAAGCTAAGTTAAACCAGAACCAAATCTCACCAAACACATTCTGTCCCAACACAAGGTTTTCCTCCCAGTTCCCGATATGCTCCCCAGATACCAGAGGATATGCTCCTCTGGGACAGGATCATTCTACTTCCTGCCAGCAACGATGTAATCAACTCCGTAAGAGATTTCTTCCTCAGAAAAAAAGGCCTTCTCCTTGTGCTTTTTCTTAAAAGTTACTTTAAAAGTAAATATATTGTTCAAGCCACATTAGACACCAAGAATTCAATTGAGACACATAGATATTAGATTTGGAGTGGCCTCTGAGGTAGAAAAAGCTCAGGTAGCTTCTGTATTTTAAGATTCACAATATTAAAAGGGAAATTAAAAAATGGTTGGGAAAACTATGATTATATGTTTGTCTTAAAAATATTTGAACTTTTAATTATTATATAATTACCTTAATTTATTGCTCCTATATAATTACCTTAATTTATTGCTCCTAGATATTAATAGGATTCACTAAACATATCAATTTATGTACATAGTGGTTGGGTCATGGAGAATAAGCTGAAAGTCTTTTTGTCAATTTTGACATGGTATTCTGTCTTTGTATATAATATATTTTATGTTTTTGAGGTCAAGCAGGATAGCCCCATGGTTTTAGTTCAGTGGAAATAGGATTTGGTTTACTTTCTCTGTGCTTACCATATAAGAAAAGTGCCTAGTGTATTTAATGTGTGTCCCTGAGCAGATGTAGGCACATGTCAAGGGCTGAGAAGCCATTGTATCCAGTGGCTACCACCCTAGAGACTAGTGCAGACCTAAGCATTACTGAGAATAATAAGCAAAATCCTTATTTTGTTTTAGATGTGTCTAGTTAGAGGACACTGTGGTAGTGCTCATTTTAAAAATCATAAATCTAAGGCAAGAGAAGATTGAGGATCATTCCTTCACACAAGTTACACAGATAATAGAGGAGGAACCTAGACTGAAATGAGGCAATCTGTTGCAGATTTCAAGCTCCTCATCAGTACACACTCTGCTCCCTCAAAGCAGAGCCTACCCTTTTCTTACTTCCCTTTTCTTGTTCCATCTCCCTAATTATCCTGCTTCTCTGCAGTGGAGTTTATCTTCTCATGAATTTCCTAGGTCCTCCCATTTACTCCTCAGCTTGCTGACAACACTCAGTGTATAGAATTTAACATTCTTAGCCATGTGATCTGGAGACCTTATAGGGTCTCACCACCAGCAAAAGACTGAGTAACACGGGCAGCCTGAGATAAAACTACAATTTCAAACTTGTGATTTCGAGTGAGATGACTGATGCACAAAGAAGAATAATGATATGGGTCATATCATCAGTACCAAATTTCTTCATTAGACATTCACCCTCTCTTTTCAAGAAGAAGGGACATAGTTTGATAAGTTATGTACTATTTGAATCTCTCCTGATCAAAATTTAGAATACTACCTGAGCAATAAGATGCTGCACACAATAAGTGCATGGACACACAAACACAGAGCAGATATTTTCAGCTAAAGGAGCTTCTCTGTTATCTCAACTAATCAGGAAATAGCATAGAAAACTGAAAGCCTCATCTGGGAAGAGCTGGTTCAACACTCAGACTCTAGTGCCATTTTCATGACTCAAGCTTCTGCTACCATAATGTTAACTGCAAATGCAATTTATGCATGATGTCAATATCATAGGGAAAGGACAAATGAAAGGAGGGACCAAGATGTATTTAGGTATACATGCAGAATAGTATGGATAATTGTACTGCCGACTTCTGCTGGTCTTTTGAAAAGGAACCATGAATGCTTCATATTTGATTTTTTGCTGTTTATTCATCTATCTTTTGCATTTTGTATAACTTTTTTGTTACTGTGCTGTTTTATTTTTTCTTTAAACTAATCTTGCATGTTTATGTCTGGTAATCTGGACAACTAATTTAAACATAGCATTATGTAATGCAACAACAACCATTGAACTCCTGTTACTCTGTTTAGTGAAATTTTGTACCATTTCTAATGATTCCTTTTCTATCACTATTTTGTGTTCTTTTTTTTTTTGGTCTTTTTGAGACAGGGTCTTGTTATTCAGTTCAGGCTGACCTTGAGCTCACTTTTGTAGCCCAGGTTGGTCTCCAACTTGCACTGATCCACCTGTCTTAGCCTCCCGAGTGATGGGATTACAGGCATGCGTCACCATGCCCGGCTTATTTTGTATGCTTTTAAGAAAATTTTTTAAGAATTAAAAAAAAAGAATCTTCAAAAAAACCTTCAATTCCCTCAGTGCTGATGACAGTTAAATTTTTTTGTCAAATATTTACAAATAGTTTTAAACGTAGAAGAAAAATATTCCATGCCTACTAACATTTCTCTGAATGTGGGCTGAGACTTGCTCCTACTAGGAAAAAGCAATGAAACATAATTCAAGTAAGAAGAACGCACAAGAGCCATTAAGAGGATCATTGCTAACCTGGCATATATTAGAATGGATTGACGCTGGTTATAAATTTCTTTGTTTTGGATTTTTTTAAAAAGTGATCAAACTTTAGGCTTAATTTAAGTAAAATTCTACATATGGGCAAATATAATTCTTCATTTTTGTTAACTAAAGCTCAACTGGCATCTAGCCCATTGAATGGCCCAGAGCAGCCTCAGAACTACCTACTACTTTAAAAACTTAGTTTAAAAAATAAGTAAAAGAAGAAAAAAAGACAAACCAAAAGCACCTACTAGCAGAGTTTTTCCTATCTCCTGTTGTTCTCTTCCTCTCATTCCCAATACTGATAAAATTCATACTAGAATTTTTAGCAATCAAGGAGGCAAGATTTAAAAACATCTATAGCTGCAGAAGTTTCTTCTGTCATTATAGACATTTTAAAAAATTACTGGCAAATTATAGTTGTATACATTTAAGAGGTACCACATGATGGTAAGATTTACAATGTGAAATGATTAAAGCTACTTAACATATACATCTTAAACATTTTATGCTTTGTTGAGTAGATGTGAAATTTACTGTTAGAAATACTAAAATACAGAATACTCAATTACTAGCTATCTTCACCATGCATCATAATCAATCTAAACAAACTGTTTTTTAAAAAAGCCAGCTTTATTTTTTTCTATTTAACTAAGGTTTTGTACCCTTTAACTATCAACTGTCTATTTCTCTCCCTCAAGACTCTGGTAACCTATCATTCTCTCTTGCTTCTATGAGTTCAATTGTTTAAGATTCTATGCTTGTCTTTCCGTTTGCTTCATTTCACTTAGAGTATGTTCTCTAAATCTAGAGCTGCCAAAATGACAGTATTTCTGCCTCTTAAAAAGCCGAATCATGGGCCAGGGAGATAGCTTGATAGTCTAAGTCTTGCCTGGCAAGCTCAAGGACCCAGGTTCAATCCCTGGTACCATATGCCATGCCAGCCACAAAAACCAGGCATGATAGCCTGTAATTCCAGCACTGCGAAGACTGAGATGAGAGAATCACTATGAATCCAAGCTGCATAGTGAGACCCTATACCAAGTAAATAAATCTTTAAAAAGAAAGAAAGAAAGAAAGAAAGAAAGAAAGAAAGGAAAAGAAAAGAAAGCTGAATCATAAGCTGGGAACATAGTTTAGTGGCACAGCACTTCTCTAACATGTGCAAGGCTTTAGGGTCAGTACCCAGATGGCTCAAACATTTCCTTTTTAAATGAGTGAATCTCACATTTTTATATATTCATGTGTTGATGGATACTTAAATTGGTAACTGGGCTACTGTGAAGAGTACTACAGTGAATACTGACATACAGATATATTTTCAACAGATTTCAAGTATTTTAGGTAAATACTTTGAAACAGGGCAGCTGGACCATATGGGTTTTTATTTATTTCCTTCCTGTTTGATTGCTTGCTTGCTTATTGTGGGGACTGAACTCCAGACTTTTTCACTGAGTTACATTTCCTACCCATTTTTACTTCCTTATTTTTATACTGAGAAAGGATTTCACTAAATCACTAAACTGTCCAGGTTGGGCTTAAACTTGCAATTCTTCCTCAGCTTCCTACAATGCTGAAATTATAAGCATGTGTGATCACAACAATTAGTTTTTCTAAGAACTATCATATTGTCTCACATAATGGCTACACTTACTTATGTTCCAGTAGGTTGGTTTCTTTTCTTTTTGCTTTTAATGTATTTATTTCAATAAATATACAGATGCTCCTAAGAGTCCCCAAAGACTTAAACAAACACACATTTTTTTTTTATGTTAAGAACGCACTGAGATCATGTAGCATAGCAGCTGAAGATCTGGGGCAGGCTCTGGTTGTTGAAAGAGGATCAAGGATGGAGAAGGGACAGTCAGTGAAGGTGGGGCTGCCTCATGTAGAAGCATGATCCTGACTTAAGATCTCAATGGCGGAGCTGGAGAGGGTTGAAGAAGTTGTATTAGGACCACACTAAGCAGTACACAAGGTTTTTTTTTTCCTCCTTATCCCTACTAGCACAAAAGAATGATTTTTTTTATATTAGCCATTCCAACAAGTGACAGATACTTCAATGAGGTTTTAATCTGACTCTCCCTAATGATTAGTGATGTTAAGCTTTTTGTCATCTATCTGTTAGCTTTTGATAGGTCTTCTGTTAAGAAATGTCTATACATAGTCCTCTATTTCTTAATTAGGTTATGTTTTTCTCCACAGAGTTAACATATTTTATATATTAATTCCTTATGAGACATATGATTTACAAATATTATTTCCTGATCTCTAGGTTTTCCTCTTACCTCTGTTAGCTGTTTTTTTGTTGTGAAGATTTGTTTTACAGATGCTTTTAACCTTTACAAAATCTGAACCAAAAGATACTTGCCTCCTCTAAGAAAGCCACATCCCTCAGCTGATATACCAACTCCTGTGACTGACATGAAAAAAAATGTTCCACTAGCTTTTCATACCATAAAGTTTGAGTAGTCACTAATGAACAACATCTTTACTATGAGTGACTAAAGGTTTCAGTTGGACATGCAAGTAGGGTCTCATATTCAGGAGCCTTGTTACTTTAAAGGCAAAAGAGTTCTTCTTATAAGAAGTGAATACTCAACATTCTCTTGGACTGCGTAAAAAAGCTGAGTGGACACATTTAATTAAAAAAAAATTTTAAACTACTTCAGAAATGTTACATGCAAATCATTTTAACACTTATTTTACCATATATTATATTTACTTAAACTATGCAGCTATCTTAACAAAGGTAGAATGGAGTATTTTTTTTTTACCTATTCAGGCAGCAGCAAAATGACAATTTTCTAAAATACATGAAATTGTGAATGAACATCAGTTTGCTAAAGTTCTATGAAAATATAACTGATATTTCTGTCAAAAGTATAAATTCAAGCGAAGTACAAATATATGTTCTAATTTATTTTACTTTAGCACTATTCTTTTCAATTTCTGCAATCTAGGGAATCACATGTTACTACAGTTAATTTTTATCCCAATGTCTTCATGATCAGATGATCTTACTTTCTGCTTCTCAGAAAAAAATGCAGGCCATGCATTGGAAATGAGAGACATCATCTGATC
Source organism: Myocastor coypus (assembly GCA_004027025.1). Lineage (NCBI taxonomy): Eukaryota > Metazoa > Chordata > Mammalia > Rodentia > Myocastoridae > Myocastor > Myocastor coypus. Next base: position 56,640 of record PVJA010002473.1, on the reverse strand, counting down.
CACTTGTAATCTCCACGCCCACAACTGGACCTGTATCTAACACCAAAACTTTGCTTCTTCTTCCCATGTATAGGAAAGAGCATTCATTCAGTTAAAGGAAAGAAGGATAGACATGCATACAGACAGATATGGGTAAAATAAAACATTAGGGGAAGAAACAAGATAAACTAACTTGTTTATTACCAAGTATCAGATTAAGGATATTAAACAACATATGGAGTATTTAGGAAATAATATGGAGGAACTGCCTCTCCTGGTAGATTAAGTGAGAAAATTAAAGGTCATAATATTAAAATAAAAATTATGTTAACAACTTAGCTAAAAAATAAAAAGTAGGTAAAAGAAAAAGCTAACCACTATTACCAAAAAGACATAGAAATATGGAAATTGCAATATTAAGGTAACTGAATTGATGAAAGCCAAATTGCTTCAGACATTCTTCTAAATCAGACAACTTAAAAATAAATGTAACTGAAAAGTCTTTTAGACGGGGTGAAAAGACAACACAGCTACTAATAGATTTTTGCATATTTAAAATGACAATAATGAGGAAGACTTTCATGTCTATTTTAAACAAACAATAGTTTGAATTAAACATTAGGACAGTTAAAGCTAACCCAGTAGAATAAGACTACTGGGCTTAGACCAGTATCATAAATAAAAAAGAATTTGTCATTTACTTGCTTAAACCTCACTGACTTAGATAAGAAATATAAAACATTAAACTTGAACAAATGAAGCAATTTCAATCATGAGATTTTGTTAAAAACAAACCATAGCAAATATGAAAGATACTGGATGTAGCTCAAGGATGTGGCACCTACCTAGCTTGGTCTGGGCCCCAGCTCAAAAGGAAAAGAAAAATTGGGAAGTAAGACAAACTTTTTTTAAAAAGCTGTAATTTAGTAAAAATGGGAAAATAAACAAGACATTATTTAAATGTTGAAAAGACCACAAACACTAAAGAAAGAAAGATAATTGATACTAAAATAAATAGCAATAAGAAAATTAGAGGGAAGAGTAAAGAAGGGAGAACATGGGAAAAGTAAAAGCCCTCTGAGAAATAAGGGTCTTCTAACAAAAAAATGTTTATATCCTTATTAGTACCCTGTATCTACAGGCTAGCTCATTTTCTCCTTTCAGCCACAATCTTTATTTTGAGCTATTTCTTTTAAAAGTAAAGAGCTCACCAAATTAGGCCATATTATTTCGTTCTGTATCTTCTACAGGCCATAATATATGCTTACTACTCTTTATTTGTATAAAAACATAACAAAAAAATCTCTAATTTTTCAGTGATTTGATTTATTCCCTCATAAAAACCCTAAGAATATCAAAAGCTTCAAAAAATCCTCTTTCATAGGCCTTGGCAAAAATGAACTCACATTTTTTCTTTTGCAAGCAAAAAAGAGTTGATTATCCTTACAGTTAGCTCTGTCCATGAAAGGAGCTGAAGTATGTGACTTGTGTTGGTGGCTAATCCACATAAGTACAGAGATCTATACTGTACTAACCTATATTAAAATTCAAAACTCAATTCCTCCACACATACCCCATCACACACACACATGCAAAATGCCTGTGCATTTTCTTTGATTATACTGAGAGGATAAAGATATATTTTTTAAAATTATCCTTGCATGGTTCTAATCAATGTTCCCTTGAATCTAGCTAAAAGCTACTGTTTCAAATCTGACCTCTCCACCTATTTCCTCCCAGATTAAAACGATTTCTAATATAACTCCCAGTAATAGGTGCTAACTTAAGCACTATCTTTAACACTGAACTGTGGATTTGCCTGGGTCCTATTTCATCTTCCCACAATTATTAAAGCATTGTGTTGTTACATAAACTGGCATTTCTAATGTTCTTATTTCAAAGTGCTAATGACCCCTTAAATCCTCTGAGGTGATGGCTGTAATTCAATTAGTTACTCTGGTTTCCTTTTTTGGAAGACAGCCAGTCAGGTTTCTGCATACATCTAATGCCCAACCCCCAGTGTCATCTTTTAAGAGGGGTGCATATTTATACAAGGAAAGGGATACAGTGGTTTCTTCCCAGAGGATCATGACAGTGAGTCTTGACACTTGCTATCTATGGACCACAGCCCTCACCACTGTGTGATCTATTCTTTCAGCTGCTCAACCCTTTCCCAGTTCTCTGGGCTATTCCTAAATCCCATTAATCCAGTCATAGCACATTTATTACCCAGTACATCCATGAATAAGTGACACAGAAATTACTGGCACACAATTCTCACATTCTTTGCTGCGTGCAACCTAATGTACATCTTCCCAGAACTTCTGTTCCAATTATAGTGTGCCCTCCAAAAAGTTCAACTGATTTTCTGGCTTACTCTGCAGTTCCTTTCAACACAAGAGAAGAGAAAAGAAAAAAAAATCCTCAACAACCAATTCCCTTTAAAGGGAAACAAACTCAAAATTATCAGATTTTGACAGCTCCCAGCAAGATTTCTCATAAAACCTTTGGATCTTTGTTATCTACAAATGATATGGTTATATCATAAGGAATTCAAGACCTAACCAAATACCTTGAGAAGTTAGCCATCAAAATTTCTTGTCCTGAATCAAAAAACATAGGGCAAAAATAACTTAAGCACATATCCCTCTACCTTATTGATGCCTGTGGGTAATACTTAACTTTACAAAATGACTTCTTTTCACTGTATTCTCTTAAAATAATATAAAAGGCTGATTCTTTTAAGGAAAAGAATACTATAGGCCACAAAGCTACACAGACACAAAAAAATTCTGTAGAAGTGAACAGTAAACTATAAATCTGAAGACTTCAATACTAGAACAAGATAGTAACTACATATACTTTCAAATCAAAACAGTCTTACCACATTTAAGGTTTTTGTTTGAAAATTAACATATTTATACCCTGAATATTTACTGATATTAATGAAAGTCCATGGTTTTTTTGTTTTTTTTTTTTTTGTCTTTTTGAGACAGGGTCTCACTGTACAGTTCAGGCTGGCCTTGAGCTCACTTTTGTGGCCCAGGCTGGTCTCGAACTCGCACTGATCCTCCTGCCTCAGCTTCCCAAGTGCTGGGATTACAGGCATGAGCCACCACGCCCGGCGGAAAGTCCATTTTTAATTGCATTTATTTTGGAAAACATGAATTTGTATGAAAAACAAATGGACACCAAACCTTAAGGATCCTTAGGAGAAGAATGTACCAAAAGTGCTGCATAACAATGTTTTCTACACTGAACAATTAATCATTTATGTAGGACATGGTGGCACACACCTATTATCTCAGCAAGTAGAGGCTGAGATAAGAAGATTACTATAAATTCAAGGCCAGTGTAGGCTAGGTAGTGAGCTCAAGTTCAACTTGAACTACAAATGAGACCCTGCCTCAAAAAACAAACAACAAAAAACATCAGTTCTGTCACTGCCTCATTAAAGTTACTTCAATTACCACAGTATCATAATTGTAAAGTGATTACATTCTGAAAGGAAAATTAACTACTATCCCCACCAAGAAAATGTGAGTATTAAGATTAGTGGAAGAAGTACATCAAAGACTTATGCATCAGGTGATAATTCAAACTTCCTGACCTCATCTGAGATCAAAGATGACATAGAATTCCTCAAATATTGTCATTCCTAAGCACTACACAAATTCTTAAACAAGATGTGCCTATTTCGAAGAGTGATCCATATCAAATGCCAAGTTCTCTTGCTTACCTGGCTTTGCAAGGCGAATCAGAGAGATGTACACATCATGGCAATCTCTTTCCTGTGGTATGATGAGTTGTATAATCTGAAAGTTCTTACAGCGAATAAGCAGAGGACAGCCAGTAGCAGTTGTTGCCTGTTTTTCAATGGTGGAAATCTGACTGTGAAGAATCTAGAACCCAAATTTAATTAAGAAACCCTAAACATAAATAAGTAGCAAATATGACAAGACTATCACAGGTCTCTGAGCTACACAGGTAGAGAGAAAACACTCCCCAGCTAGTACAACACCTGCTGTCAGGTGACAAGACTTAAAATATTACAAGTGACTAAATTAATAATTTTATTTTCCAATACAAAGCCTTTGGATAGCCAGGATAATTATGTTGAAGAGAACTATTCAGCATGAGAATTTGCACAATTTCAAATAAGAAAATGTTTTATAGTCAAATGTTGAATGCAAGCATAGCTAAAATTAAATAAGGTCATGAGAAGTCAGCAAAATAAATTCTGCATTTAATAGAAGTTAAAGATGGCTCCACTGGGAGATGCCACCATGCTCTTTAATGTCACATGGCATGTGGAGATTTGACAGAAACTCAGGACTGTTGCTTTTGAAACTGAGAGTTGTCACACCAAACACAGAAGAAAATATTTATTCTATTTTAATTTACTAATATGATTTTCAATTAGCAAATCATCACTATATGTTTATAGGGTACGATGTATTGATGTATGTATACAATGTGGAAAGAGTATATCAATCTAACATATCCATCACCTTCTTTATTTATCTACTTGTAAACATTCAAAATTTATTCTCAGTTACTCTGAGATACTGTTAATATCTTGGCTATAATACCTTGCTATGCAATAGATCTCAAAATCTACTCTTACTGTTTATCTATAATTTTGCATTACTAGATGAATAAGTGCTATCTTCCATTCCTATTCTGTTACCCCATTAACCTCTCATCACATTGTTATTCTCTCCAATAAAGAGACTTGCAAAGAAATCGCCAGGAAATCCATCTCTGGCTTTAGAAGGTCTACACTCAACCCTTAAAAGCACACTTCATTCTCTAAATTCCTTTTCACTAAGTAATGCCTACCACTTTCTGCTAAAGCGTAGCACTGTCCACAGAATATAGAAAGAGGAAAAACATTACATTTCAGAGATTCAGTTCTGGTCAGAATATAATGACAGTTACTATATAAAGTTAGAAATGTCTAATGGTTTTATTATTAATTAGCAAAATATCTATTGATGACACTTCTCAAGCTTTTCTTTTTTAAATGATCAGAAAAGTGAAGACAACAAAATAACATTGCTGCATTACAGGATCTTGAAAGTAATAATGTATATAGCAAACTAAGTATGAAAATGCTGTGTCTGACATATTACCATTAATGAATCTCTGCTTGACAGTTACATAATGAAACATGTGTATCTTAAGGTTATTTATAAGTCTATCTTTGATGATGTCCAAATAAATGTTTAAATGACTCTGCAGAACATCAAGGTGACTGCACAGAAAAAGGCAAGGTAACATCCCACGATCCCTTGATCACTTGAACACCAAAAACCCAATTGCCTCACTCTGAACACAAACAAAAGAAAGGGGAATCAAAATTTTTATTTCAAATAAAATATGCAAAGCCAGAAATAAGGAAAACATACCCATGTTTCTTTTCTTGTATCAGGTGCATTTTCCACAAATATGACATGAGTAGCTGTCAAATACAAAGTACCCAGGGCTGCTTTTTTGGAAGATACTCGGTCTACCAAGCGGACATTTTCAACCTAGAGAAATCAGTTTGATGGAAACAGTTTTGGCAAAACAACAAAAACAACAAAGGTATTCACAAAGCAGTTCATATTTACTATAAAATACAACTTTGAAATTTCCCCATAATAAAAACCTAAATATATCGCCTTTAATTAATTAGGTATCATAATGATAGTGTATATCAGAAGATAAAATTTCAGTCTGGCAAGATAGCTCAGCGGTCTATAGCACCCACTTAGGCAAGTGCACAAGGGGCCACGGTTCAATCACCAGCACCACATGTAGCACTAGTCCCACCGTTGGGGGGGATGAGCTGACCACAAAAATAATAAAATAAAAGGATAAAATTTCAATAATTACTAAAATATGATTTAAAATGTAGCACAAAAGATATGTAGATCCTACTTTCTTTGAATTTTTGTCTGTTTTTTTTTTCTTTTGATATAGGATCTCATTACACAGTTTGGAATCACAGTGATCCTCCTGTCTCAGGGTCCCCAGCACTGGCATTGTAGGCCTGAATCACCCTATCCAGTTTCAGGCAGCAAGGCATGCAGTATGGGTATCAAACTTGGGACCTCGCACTTGTGAGGCAGGCGCTTAGACCTCTAAGCTATCTCCTCAGCCTCTTGAGAGTTTTAAATGTCTGTTTTTGTTTTGTCATAATTATATAAAATTTCTCATTAAGGCAGAAAATGTATTAAAGCTCTGAATTTGTACAATGACCATGTATGGGTTATATTCTCTGTAGGAGAAAAGGATATACTTTCTCACATGGTTGTAACATTGCAACAATAGCCTCATGGTTGTGCTTTCCTAAAAACTAGCAGGAAATAGAAGTATACCTAAGGGAGGAAAAGTATCAGAGAAATGTATAAAAAGAAACACTAGCAACTTAAGCTTCTTGCATTCATTTATGACAAAATTTTTGTAATGAATGCAATTCTAAGTGAGCTAAGAGTCCAAGTGCACACACCTGCAGCCCCAGGGCTGGCGAGGTTGAAAACAGGAGGATCACTATGAGTCTGAGCTGCAGAGTGAGACCCTGTTAACAACCAAATCCACATAAAAAATAAATGAATAGAGTTAAAATTCAAACTGTTAGAAGAGATGTCTGGAGATAATTTTCATCAAGCATTCATCTGTTTTATGCAGAGCAATACAAACAGAATGTGCGCTGAGATCTTCCTAACATGAAACATAACGGCAATGACAGGACTACTTCTGCAAAGCACAGAAAACTGAAACATCATGACTAGCAGAAGAAAAGCAGATTTAAACAGGGTTGTGAATATATAAATTTGTTAGGAAACTTTCAAAATAAAAATTACTGGGGCCAGCTTTATAGCTCAGTGGCATAAACATCTGCCTGGCAAGCACATGGTACCAAGTTCAATCCCCAGTACCAAGAAAAAATAACAATTATCATTATTTGAAACAAAGATAATCCTCTTACAGAAAAATATCTCTTTAATAATGGATCCAATTTCTTAGGTTGCTGCAGATCTGTTTAATATTCCTAAATCCCATTTTGATATCTATTTCCTTCATAAATTATTTTCAAATTCTCACCTCTTTGTATCTTCTTTTGTTCCTAACATTGTGAATTATGCTTTTGCCACTTTGTGATTAAAGTAAAAGTTAATTTTTTAATAGGTCTTGGATTTACAGACCATAATTTTTCTATTCATTTCTGTTCATTAATAAATGCTGTAGCATGTTTTACTTTGGCATATTGTATGGTTTTTATTTCTTTATTCTCAGGTATAAGAGTAAGTTAATTAATTATTTTTGTTTAACAACAAATTTATAAATCCAATTATTTTCCTCTGAGGAAATCTCTGATTGCACCTTGTGAGTTTTGTTTATAGTATTCTCATTCTTTTTACTTCACATAATTATGTATATTTTCATTTTTATATCTTTGATCTAAAAATTTTAAAAGAACATTTATTAAATCCCCATAAAGAAGATTTTACTTAAAATGTTGTTATTAGACATTCTATTTTCTTTTTTTATTAATTTTAATAAGAAAGAAATAGCAATGAGATAGTTTCCAAACCATTTAGTAGGCCAGTTACAATAATTAATATATTGCATATTGTTGTCTTCACAGTAGTTATTCAGAGTACAACATGTAGACATGATATCTTATCTAAGCACTATTAATACAAATGTTTCTTCTCATTGAACTAAGAGAAAGTAGCTGTATATCTATCCTAACTACAGGATATAGATGGATGGTAGATAGATAGACAGACAGACAGACAGACAGACAGACAGACAGACAGATTTTTTTTCACTACAAAATGGACCTTCATGTATATCCCTCTTGTTTTTGTTTTGTCACCAATGGGTATTCCTTTGCCATTCAAATATTCAAATATTATAGGTGTGTGAATTCAGAGAAAGATAAAACAGTGCTGTGGGAGAAAAAAATAAGGGACTACATTTTTAGAATATTTCTTTGGGGAAAAACTCATCTGCATGATAAAATATCTAGCTAAACAAATTATTCCTAAGTCAAGATGCAAAGCATACCAGTTAACGGTATATAAAAACAGGATTCAAATAATTTTCCTTTGTTTTATGTCATGGCTTAGGGTTTTTGCAAGGGTAACAATAAAATACAGGATATATTTTATAAGATTATTTTACAATAAATCACCCAAAGAATCATACACAAGGAATACAGGAAATCTTTCTACACAGTAACCAAAGAACCCAGCTGAGGGCCTGGATCCTAATATCCTGCATGAGTTTAGTTGAAAACCTAGAGCTCATAACAGTGTCTCTCACAAGTCCAACTGGAGGCTTACAGTCCATGACAAAGTCTCATGCAGGCACACTTTCTGGATCTGCACTGTGAAGGTCCAAAGGTCACTGGTAGAAGCTAGAAAGCCTATGCCAACAAGATGAAAGATCCGTGCTAGTATTCTGAGGGATCTGAACTGGAGCCAGAAAGCAATGCTCAAAGTAAGCACCAGAGCTCCCCTAAAAGGTACCAGAAACATCCTCAGCAACAGTGAGGTCCCAAGCATCTCCAGTGATGAGGAAAGCCAAGTTCCCTTCAGGAAAGCCAACATGAAGAACTTCTCCAGGTAAGGGGCTGATGGTATAGCTCAACAGAATAAGTGCTTGTTTAGGTAAGCACAGGGGCCAGGGTTCGATCCCTTGCATCACTTGCCATACCAGCCCTGCTCTCAGGCATGCTGAGCCAGCGATGGAGTTCAGGCGTGGTGGTGCAGAATCAAGAGGATCACTATGAGTCTGGGCTGCATAGTGAGAACCTGCACAAAAAAAGGAAAAAGGAAAAAGAAAGAAAGAACGAACGAAAGAAAGAAAGAAAGAAAAAGAGAAAAAACTTTTCCAGGGAGCTAAGCTGTGCACCATCTTCTCCTCTGGAGATAGTAAGCAATGCTTAAGATAAGCACCAGAGTTCCCCCAAAATGAACCATAATCATTCTCAGAGACAAGAAGGTCCTGAGCTCCTCTTCTGACCAGAACAACCAAATTCATCAGAAAGCCAACAGGACATGGTCTTCCAGCAGAATGGCTCAAGAGAACCAGCAGATCTAACAGCTTCCCTGAGAGCCTCTCCCAGCTCTTTTCCAGTTCTGCCTCTTAAGGCTGCTGGCAGCAGTCCTCAGTTGGGCCTACCACATTCAGCACCACCCTAGTTCAATTCAGCTGGGTGTAACAAGTTACTCAGCAGTTAATAACCTACTACATTGTAGAACCAGTGAATACAACATTTAGTGGGCTAATACATTGGACATCAGATAATGCTTTAAGACAAAAATATTAAGTATGGATTATTTTTTGTGCCCAAGAGACAGAAGCTATACCACTTCAGTTATTATTAGAACACCTCAGTAGAACAGAATAAGGTATGCATATGATCACACTTACAAATTCTTAATGGACTCTGACCATATCTTTTTGTTAACTTGAGATGCTGCTCCAGGAAAATTAATTTCAAAATTTGGTAATAGTTCTTGTAAGTACCTGGAACTGTCAAAAGAAATTCTGAAGCTACAGAAATTGAAAGAGAAATTCAAAAATGATAAAAACACTAATAGCATGATTCCCTTATAACATGTAAAAACAAATGAGCACCAAAAATTTTAAAGTCAGTTATCTGGGAACGTCTAAGGGCAGCGAGCACTGTTCTGGGTCACCTCATGGAGCACACTAACATAGCAGGAGAAACTTGAAATGAAATAAATCTTACCATTCTGCCATCACCCTGGGAGCCTGCTGCTCAGATGGGGCCTGCCGTTTAGCTCAGTTGTGTAAGCACCTGCTCAGGCAAACGCTGTCAGGCGCAAGAGACCAGGGTGCCAGTTCTGCATGCCTTACCTGACCCACCCTTAAGGCAGCCTGAACCAGCCAAAAAAAATCCTTCTCAACTTTTAAGGGCTAGCCAAATAGTTCAGTGGATTAAAGCACCTGAAAGCAGGTGCAGTGAACAGTGGTTCAATCCCTGGTGTGCTGAGATGACAATTGAAACTGGGTGTGGTGATGCACACCTGTAATCCCAGCTCTTAGGAGGCTATAAACAGGTGGATCACTATGAGTCTGATCTAGTAGTGAGACCCTGAACACCCTGTAGACCTTTCCTTAAAATACTAAATAAATAAATAAATAAATAAATAAAAATATAAATATAAACCAAATACCATTATCCTGAAGAGCTACTGGTTCAATAATTCTGCTTCACTTCTCTGCTACTTAATTCCATTTCATTTATACATATAATATGCTACACAGAAATAAAGTCTCTTTTACACTGAAAAGGTAAGAATTAGAATTTTCTTGATAATTATTGCAATGTATTTGTGTTCTCCTGAAAATCATGCTCCAGATACTCTAGGTATTTATGTTCTGGAGTGGCATTTAATTGATACAGGAGATATTGTGCTGTTATTCATTCTTGGTTACATATGACTCACATCCTAATATTTCTGAAAAACATTTCATGAGATTAATGTGATAAGACATCACTGTCATTTTATTTGGCAATGCTTTTTTTCTTTGTGTACATAAAACCTCAGTGACTCTTAAAACTGATATTTTAAATTTGTCAAAACACAATAAACTTCTAGTCTTTGTAATATACATGATATTTAAAGCTATAGGTCTAAAAGAGGTTACCTGGAAGAGGAAAGAAAAAAATAAAAATTAAAGGTTCTTATAGAAAAGGATCAATCCAAAGTGGACATGGTGGTATTTATTTGTACTTCTAGCACTCTGGGAGGCTGAGGCAGGAGACACAAGTTCATCCCCACCTGGACATCTTAATGACTTACGCAGACCTGGTCTCAGAATAAAATTTAAAAACTGGATGGGATATAGTTCACTGTAAAAACCCTGGATTATTCACTAGTATAGTATTACAAAAAATAGGAGAAATCTTAAAGAAGATTTAAAACAAATTTTAAAGGTTCAGAAATATGACCTAATTGAAGGCCTGGGTTAATCTTTAGTATTACTACTTGAAAAAAAAAAAAAAAAAGGACAAGGAAAGGGGAATCTAATAATTTGAAAAACACACTGGACAGAAATGGCAATGTGGAAAACCCATTTCTACATCACTTTGTATAATGGCAAGGAAGTGTTCATTTATGTCAAATGTTGCTGAGAGTTTAAATAAGGCCAGAACTATAAACCTCCCACTGGATTCAGTACTGTGGAAGACACTGGTGGCCTTAGTAGGTGTAGTTCTGGGAGCACTGGATCACATGGCCTAACAGAACAGCCTGAGGCTCAAATTCACAGACAGATGCTTAGAAAGTGAAGAAGCAGAGGACAGCTTACCGACTCACATTCTACCTGTAGCACAATGGCAAATCAAGGTAAGAACTTTCCAGAAGCAACTGGCAGATCAGCCATTTTAGAGAAAGAAGCATATCCATGTCATCAACAAGACCATCTGCACTTATGATAGGAAATAAAGTGACTCTTTTAGGAGGAATTTGTGAGGCATAAATTTTAAAGGATTAAAAAAATGAGCTGAGGATCACTAGGTAAGGACTTGTTTAGCCCGCTTATGCAAAATCTCCTCCAGTTTTACAAAGTATCTCAGCTTTTAAAGCCAGTTAGTGTTTAAAGATTCCACAATAGTGTTTATCTTTGAGTACACTTTAGGAACTATATATACTTCATAATAAGCATTTTCTATTTGGTATTGAAGTACTTGAAGAAGTGCTAAGAAGGACAGGTCTAATCTAATCTACCCTTCCTCCACCCCAACCTTTCCGGAAGTGGGTTACATACCAAAAAACTCTTGATGGTCTTGGGGAGGAAGAGAGGAGTGCTTAACATAGGGTCAGACTCCAAGGCTATCTGTGTCGTGGGACACAGAACAGCATAAATCTAAGGTGAAATCATCTACAGCCTGGACTAGAATACAACAGAGGTGACCATGAAAATGCAAGCCCCTATGAGAGACGGCAGAAATTCTCAGGGGAGCTTTAGGCTTCTGAAGGAAAAAGAATTGAACTACTAAAATAACTTTGTTCACATCTCACAGATCAGGAAAATAGCAGCTATTCCCTGGTTTATGTCAAAAGTACAAACAGTAACCAATAATAAAAACAAGTATTTTTAGGGTATATGCTCAATGTATGCCATGCGCTTTGCTATCACTTTGCCTACCTGACCTCAGTTATTCCCCACAACAGCCCCATGCTTTGGATCCCTAAATTAATCTCCACTCAAAGTTCTGTTTAGAAGTGGTGATTTCCTCAGGTCATGCACAAAACAGCAAGAAAGCCTAGAGCTAAATGAGTATGTTTACGGTATCCCATTAATGGTTACTTTAAGCAATTTTATACATGAAATCCAAACTTGAAAATAAACAAAATTACACTATAAAACTATATTTACAAACAAGTCACTATCAGAATATTTATTATCCATTGAGATGAGCCCAAAGACAGAAGCTTAGAAATGATACAAAAGACCAAACACCAGCACAAATACACTTTCCTAACTCTCCAAACAAAGGTAAGAACAGTAATTCCATACCAAAAAAAAAAAAAAAAAAAAAAGCCTGTGTTTAGCTCTGTTGGGTTCTGGAAAGAAAAACACAAGTGAGAATAAGATTAAGAGACTTTGAACCCTCAAGATTCAGTGGAAAAGACTATTCCAGTTTAACATTCCTTTTTATTCCCATCCCTCCTCTGTTGGGGTTGAATGGAGAGGAAAAAAGGTCTTATTAGCTTTTCTAGGCCAAGACTGAAAAGCTTCACCACAGCACTGTAGGGCTGCAACAGGACACCCTGGCTGAAGAAAGTAAGTCTTTCTCCATCTCACCCTTGCTCCCTTAGAGTCAGGAGGATCTTATAAATCACAGGGAGGCAGAGCCACTCTTCAGTTCTTATCACACTACCTTCTAATTCAATTTTAATGGAAAGGGTGCCTTTTCTTATAGGTCAAAGATTAGAATGCTAAATAGTCTGGATCCCAGAATCACCTCAGACTCTTTAGGTAGATGAAGTTGCTCTACAGAATTAGGAGTTCATACCATTCATTAAAAAGGACAGAAGAAAAATTAATGTAACTGGCCATAGGCTTTTTCAGGCCAAAGACCAAATCCTCAGTACCATGTAAGTAAAGCTAAAGGTCACTGTCAATTATTTGGGGAAAGAGATCCAGAGACTGTTAAGCAGGGAGAAATCAAAATGTCTGCAGCAGCCAAAACCCCAGACAAGTTTATGTTCTAATCTAAGAAAAGCATTTAGATAAATAGTTTGTCATGCTAAATTTGGTATCGTGACATTTTCTAACTCACCAATATGAAAAGTAAAGTATTTACAAGTCAGGGGCCCTGGGCTCTGGTTCTGATCCTGGTTTTAAAACTGAATTTCTCAGGCAGAGGCAGATGAGTCAAACTTAAGTATCTCTAATATCTCCATCCATTCTAGTAGGCTGCAGCTCTGATTCAGTGGCACTTTAGCAACAGCCTAGGCTACAATTGTGAAAATATCTTCAGTAGATATTAAATTATCCAAAAAATCAGGCAATCAGAAACACAGCCAGCCAATGCTTGGGACTTACAAGAAAAGATGATCTCAACAAGAATACTATACTGATCTGTACCACTATCCAGAGCTCTAGACCCAAAGGGAGAAATAAATATCCTAAGCCCAAGCCCAAGTTGGAATATGAACATAGCAACCCATCACTCTAAAGGAAAAGCTGAAGCAAGTAAAGATCACTGCATTTAAATGTGGAAGTGGAGACAAAATCCATTTTCTCTGAAATATTTTTTTCAGTTGTGAACAGAACAGAACAGAACAGAACAGAACAGAACAGAACATGTTATATGAGACATAAAACATGAAAGTAGCCTGACTGGCCACTGTAACTCCCTGCCCACTCTCTATGTCTTGTCTGAAAGGACAAATCAGCCTCAAAAATCTGGTTCTTCTGATGGTCCCAAGATCAAGTGGGCCAGTACCTTGAGGTATGCACTACTATAAGCCACACCATCAGGTGGAATGACCTTCTAACTAGCCATGTGTTAATTACACAAATGTCCACCTGGTTGGAAATTCCACAGAACTTTGTTTATGGCACATGTTCCCATCTTTGTAATGACTGCTAAGATGTTTCCAGTTAGATTCCAGAGATCCTACAAAATGAATAATACCACTTACAAATAATTTTATAGGCATGAGGGAGAAAAATACACATCTCAGTAGTTCTTAGCAAACAGTAACTATCACCAAATAAACCTGCATCAGAAACTTCAGTTTTATTTCTCGCTCTCAGAGAATGCTCCCCTCCTATCTGTGACATTATTTCCTCCTGTTCAAACAGCAACATAAACACAACACGCCAGAAAGATGGACCACTCACCTAAAGTTAGCAATACACTTTGACAAATAAGAAGAAAAATTAAAATACCAAATGCTTTAGACCATTCCAAATTGCTGTAATTTCTTGTAATTCTTGGTAAAAATTAATTTTCCAATTTAAAAAAGCACTTTTCCCTCTAGTTACATGAAGTCACTTAAAGAAATAAAAGAAGGTAGATATGAAACTTAAGTATTTTAACCCAGTCTTGTGGTAGAGACATTGGGAATATCAATCCTTACTCCAAAAGGCAAATTTAATCTTTCTAAAACTATAAAACCAATGGAAGTCTTTTCCCAGGACCATTTTATTTAAAGGTCAGAGATGGGAGAAAAACTAAGGAAAGGGCAAAAATCACAGAGCACAATCCAAGAAAAGATAAGACATGTAACCAAAAGAAACTGTTTCATGCCTTCATAAAATCCATAAAAGATCTTTAGTATAGCACAGAAAATATTAGTAGGATACAAATACTAGATTATCAAAAGTCTACTTTCAAGCTATCTAAAAATGTAACTCTTTGAAGAATATTTCAAAAATATACTTAATTTGGGTCAATATGAAATAATCCATTTAAAGTCAGCTGCATCCCATTAGATTAAGTTCTTTTAACTTATTGTATTAATTTGCTGAGTGGCAACTGTGTGGCTATTTATCAAAAGGCTTCTCAGTGGTAATACTTCCATAGATTATCCAAAGCCATCTTTATCTGTTTGGGCTCTTCCAGGAGAAAGAGGATGAAATCTCAATCTCACATGGCTTAACCAGAAGAAATTTTTCTGGATCGTAAGACTACAAAAGGCAGTAGTTGGGCTACCTTCACACTGGCCAGCTGGACATCCAGCTCCTCACCATCCATCTCCAGATCATGCCCTTTCAGCTCACTCTCAACTCTCTGCTTTGCAAGCCTTTTTTCTTGTCAAATCCATGGCTAGTGAAGAAAAGCACCAGAGGCTCTTTAAGAACCCAAGCAAAGTTCTATTGTGTATCACCAGGTCTCACATGTAATTTGTTTTGGATGAATAACCAATGACTTGGTTAGACATGCTGGCAATACAAGACACACTCAAAATACACAGGCTTAGCAAGCACCCTCAGAGGAAGCATGAGAATGGGTGATTGGAAAAAAACCTCAGCACATGTATACCACAAAATCTACTCTACATTTTATTTCCCAAATAGATATCCTATAACACATCTTGATCATATTATACTCAGAACTAGTGGCTGCCCCTACTACTGATTAGGTCCTTCTATACCCTAGTCCTACCATACTTGCCCAGAAGTTTCCTCTCCTTGGATTGCCATACGATAAATGTCACTGAGTATTTTCCAAAGACACACTAATTGCCAGAAACTATGCATATAAAGGCACATAGCCCCTTTTTCTTTCTTCATTTGCCAACAGCAATTTAGCCTGAAAAGCCCACATTTCCAACCTCTCTCCCATGAAGCACATTTTTCTCTGCACAGAGCCAAATTCAGTTAGGTAAACTGAAGCAGGAGGGCTCAGATTTGCAAAAACCAAGATGAAATATGACATAGACTAAAAATCTATTTGGTTTAGTAAGATCTGAGATATATACTGGTAGAAAACTTCATTCCAATAATCTTGCTATAGATTTCATATTGAAGAAGAAAATATAGATGGTTGTATCCAACTATTTTGTTATGTTGGTTACTAAAAAAAAGGAAATAAAATCATAGAATTGTATGCACATTAGAAATTTTTAGCATACCAGTTTGCAAACTGCAGTATCTATGTTTCACAATTGTCCAGAAAAGTTAAATTTCCTCCTCCAGATGGGAAAGAGGGTGTATATATGTATGTATATGTTCCCCCATATGCAAATGATACTCTATAAAAAATACAGGCTTTGAGAAATTTGCTTTTAGAAGGAGATATAAATGAAACTTCCTAAATAGATTAAGAATTATTTGACCTAATTTAAGTCAAGGCAAAGAAAATACAGTATCTTGATTTTTAGATAACCCTGTGTGTCTATAAATGGGGAGGGTGTTACATCTACCTATGCACTTGCTTAAACAGATTTCACTGACACTTATCTAAATTTTTAACATATCTGAGGAGGAAATGAAGCAAAAATAGTGACATGGAGCCATAGCTGCTTAATAAATAAGACTGCTGGGAATTCTTAGAAAAAGCAGAGAGAGGAAAAGGGAGCCCTTTTGGGCTCTGGGGAAACTACAAACATTATTCCAGAAGCTGAATCTCATAAATAAAAACTCTGGCACTTGAAGGTTTTGCATAAGGCTCACAAAATTTATTTTGGATGACCCTGGATGTGCAAACTTAAAAGAACATGTGCTGCTGAACAAAAGAACAGTCCCAGAATTTATTTCACCACCACCTTAAAATAACTTCAACCAAAAATACCACTTTCAATATGCACAAATAAGAGGAAAAGAAGAGGAAAAATGTTAAAAGGAAAACAAATTAATGACAGCTGTTAGGCCCACTGTAATTCAAAGAATAAATGTATAGAGTGACCTATTAAAGATTCTTGGGTTAAAAAACTATAGTCATTTCAAAAATAACAAATAGGGAGAAAAAGACCTTGCATTAAAGCATTATAAAAAGTCAACTTATTCTGTGATGATTTTCCTCAAATCATTTCTAAAATTCTATGATGTGTCTAACTTTGATATATTTTTGAGGCACTGATAGCAAAGGACTAAACTGTCTAATTATATAGCTCTTTGGGAACTATTGGAAAATACTTTTCTAATTGTAAGTGGTGCCAAATGCAACTCACTACTCATCCAAAGAGAGGAGACAGCTGGGGCATAAAAAGAAGCAAGTCTTACCCCTCACACCAATTGCTAGCAAATTTCAAGACCAGATGACAAAGGAGTACAGCCCATCCACAGGTTCCAGCCCATTCACTGGAATCCATGCCTCAATCCCAGGGCCCATTGCTCTCAATGAAACACTGCATCATCAGTACCACATTTTTCTCATTCTTTTTAGTGCAGCTTTCACAAATCCATTATTTCCATTCTGGGAAGAGTACACATCAAAATGTCTGACAGACACAAATATGTGCAGGATCTTCTGAGACCCAACAGAAACAGCTGCACAACTGACCAATCGCTACAAAGTACAGCAAGGATGCCTTAGGCCAACACAGCAAGTCACTCTCTAGCCTAATTCCCAACGTCCACTTAGTAACACTTTATCTCAGCCCTCTCCACTATAAGCATTCTCTGTTCTTCAAATTCCTGTGACATCTGGAGTCATTACTATTTACTTCCCACTTACCTTACACTGCCTTACTATAAGCTACTCTTATGTAATACAGTGGGCCCTCAAGTTACAACTAACCTAGCATAGAAACAACTTGGGTTACAATAGGAGTTTTAGGTTTAACTCAGGCCAAAGTCTGAGTTATAGTCAAATGTCAGTTATGCAGTTGTAAATAGATTCATGATACTGGAAAAGCCCATGTAAACAGTAACAGTAACTGTCAGCCTGAGTCCAGATGCCCTATTTGTCAACATGATTTTCGGTGATACTTCATACAGTCACTATTTTTGCTGGTGTCAAATGGTCCCCCAACAATGAAAAAAAGAATGAAATTATAGAGAAATACAAGAATGGCACTGATCTCACTAATATAAGCAGGATGCTGAAATCTACTGTCTATCTTCATAATCTTAAAGAGAAAAGATTTATCTTAGGAAGCTAGTGCTGCTAAAGGTGTTACTCAAATTAGAATATCAGGATCAACAGTATTACATGAGGTGGAATGGCTATTATTAGGGTAGATAAACAAAAGGCTGGTGGCAGAGCATAGTCTGAGTCCATAATTTGTGAAAAAGCTGACTGCAGATCTCATAAAGGATACCCCATCAATGAGTGATAATAGTGGAACACTGCAATGCCAATAATGAGTGGTTTCACTATTTTAAAGTAAGAACCGAGGTTCACAGCATAACAAGGTATGGTGAAGCAACCGGTGCTGATAAAAGGCTGCTGAAAATTATACTTATACCACTTTGAAATGATGACACAGAAAATAGCTGTTGCTCTCATCAAGTCTTCAACTATAATGAAACTGGCCTTTTCTGGAAGAAAAAAAAAAAAAAAGCCCAAGAGAACATACATTATACAGGAAGAGAAGAAAATGCCAGCCACAAGCCTATGAAAGATAGGCTAATCTTACTGCTATGTAACAATGTGAGTGATGACCTCAAGATAAAGCCTGTCTTGGTTTAGCACTCTGAAATTATTGGAGTGTTCAGAAAAAGTCATTAAAAATAGGCTAAGTGAGAAACCAGGTGCAGCTGGTGAGACCTCTCTGGGACTAACACAAACTCACTGGGCCAGCAACCCTGCCCAGCACATGAGTGAGACCACCCTGGGCCTGCTGGAAACTCATTCAACCCAGCAAGCAGGCCCCTTGTGTGAGGTAGACCACCCTAGGCCAGCAAGAAATTCATGCGATGCAACAACCAGGCCTGGTATGCCCAGTGTGGAAAATTGCCACAGAGCTCCCTGCAGAGACTAGAGACAAGAGCCACCCAGCTAATCCAGGAGCAGAACATCTTGCCAGAGAGGCACAGCAGGTTCACCTCCAAGGGCTGCAGAGGAAGAAGTGTAGCTCAGCAGCCAGACTCAAGCCACACCCACCTGGGCAACTTTGAACTTGGTAGATCCAGACCTGGTAAGAACTCTACCAAAGCTCTCCATCAAAATGCAGAAGGTAAGGCTATACAAAATGACAAGAAGAAGGAGAAAAATATGCTCACAGGCCCCAAGCCCACCCAGAATAAATACAGGAAACAATAGCAGAGAAGAAATTATAAATCACACACCTGAAATCTCTGAAATAGCATTTGAAATAAAGAAACAACTGCAGAAATGTATAGAGGAAATCAGATCAGACATAATCATTGAAGTAAAAAAAAGAAATAATTCCTATAATAAAGAAGTACTAAGTGCTTCTAAAGCAATGATTAAAAAAATAAAGAATAGAAAAATGATGAAATCCTTGAATGAGCAATATAGGAAAGCAATAGAATGTATGAAGCAGATTCACAGAACTATACAGGAACTTAAAACCTCAAACATAGGCTGGCAAAGCTGTTTCAATGAAAGTGAAAACAGACTGCAAGACATCATTGCAGCTAGTGAAGAGGTAAGAAAAGATCTCTTAACAACAACCAGGATGCAAGAAAAAACAATTCAGCATCTTCAAGATGATGCAAAGATGAACAACATAAGACTAATACGCATCAATGAGAATGAAGGAGTCAATACAAATGATATAAAAAGAATATGGGCCGAAGTAATATCAGAAAGTTTCCCAAATATGGGGAAACAATTTGATATTCATGCAACTGAAGCACACAGAACACCAAAGAACATCAACCCAATTAAAACCACACCCAGACATATAATAACCAAGATCCCAAAAGTTCAGCACAGGAACAGTATACTAAAAGCCACTAAAGAAAAGAAACAGATCACATTTAAAAGAAAAACCATTAGAATAATGGCAGATTTCTCTTTACAAATCATCAAGTCAAGAAGAGCATGGAGAAAACTACTTTAAATCTTGCAAGAAAACAAATTCCTGCCCAAACTGATAAACCCTGCAAAACTCTCTTTCAAGGTCAATGGAGAAGTGAAATACTTCCAGGACAGAGAACAACTAAACAATTTCATGATGACAACCCCAACCCTAGCTCTCCTGTATCTATATATTTCTTGTTGGATAGGTGGTGGCAAGGTATGAAGCAACTGGAAGTCTTCTGTGTGGAAACATAGCAGAAACTGGGCAATATTTTTTTTAAGTGAAAGATTAGTGTATAGTGCTGATATACACATTGCTGCTTTAAATTACAATGTTATTTCTAATTCTTTACATTAATCTAACTTTCATGAAATTAAAGTCACTGCCTTATTTACCACTGGATTTCTAGACCCTTAAACACTGACTGGCCTAGGTAGGCACTCAATAAACACTTGTTAAAATGGATAAGTGAATGAAGAAATGAATAAACAGTCTTTCTCTGAATCTATCTGCTTAGCATCAAGGGCAAAATCATCTTCTTAAGCAATAATTACACAAACTGGCTGAACTTCACCTTGAATATTCTAAACTTGGGTTTTGCTAC
The DNA here is from genome assembly GCA_004027025.1 of Myocastor coypus. Lineage (NCBI taxonomy): Eukaryota > Metazoa > Chordata > Mammalia > Rodentia > Myocastoridae > Myocastor > Myocastor coypus. Next base: position 36,132 of record PVJA010002473.1, on the reverse strand, counting down.
ATGCCTAATGGAATAAACTTCCCTTCATAGCTTGGCAACAAATTTATTTCTCTGGGAATCTGTGATAAGCAGTGTTTTAGTAAGTTAAAAAGAGGAGAAAAGTAAATATACAATTTTTATAAAGTTGTCACAGCCTGCCACAAAACTTTAAGTGGAAGTTATTTTTAAGCTATTTTAAACAGCTGTGGGAGGAAGGGTTGGGTCTATGTCCTGGGAAGTACTTTTACTCCCAAAGGCCTCAACTAGCTGTCCACCAGGGGAAAGGGCACTAGAAAAAATAATTTCAACTGTTGCTGGCTTAAGAAATATGGTACAAAGTGAGCTTTTTTGGACTCCCTCTGAGAGCAACATAAGAATACAAAACTAAACTATTGCACAGAGAAGTCATGAATCTTGAGTTTCTGGTCAAGAAGCTTAATTTCATACATACTTCACAGCTTGTCCTGTTTGGAACAGAAAAAAACAATAAAAGTAAGCATTTGAAAATGATGAGAAAATACATGTACATCCGTTCTGTAAGAGCAAGCATGCAAGATACCGTTTTGCCTACAAAGACATGATAGGAGTAAAAACCAAAACTCACCAGTTAAATATTGAGCGTTCACTAGGAAAATGCTGGAATTTACTAATAACTAAAAATGGCTCATGTGGACAAACTTATGGTTTCACATCATCATCACATTTCCCAAGCATTTAGATGTTTCAAGGTGTGTGACAGTGCAGTTGTAATACTTTTAAATTTTTTAATGGCAGCACAATGTTGCCATGTCACTTTTCTCCACTGTGTTTTCCAGTTCCTCCTCCACACAGAATTCCAAAAAGACCCTCCAGATGCCCAAGGCTCTGCCTCATAGGCACTGAAGAGGATTCCTCAGCAAAACTGGAACTCATGTGCTTGCAGGGATTAATGTTTGCACTGAAGAAAAATATGCTCGGAAGCAAGGGTATAAATTAGAGTTGAGTTATACAAAGCACTGTCTGTGTGTTGCCTCCCAAGGAGGCAAAATACTTAAACCCACTATGCACTGGGAAAGTAAGTAGGTCAAATGAAATGAATTTCGTGGAAATTTGAAATTAAAGCCAGGGACCACCTCTGTTAGCAGTGACAATAATAAAAAAAAAAATGAAACACAGAAAACTTATCACAGGGCACATTATTATTTTAGTTGTATTCTTTATTCGGTCTCTAATAAGTTACAGATTAGAAAACGAAGTCTCTAAAGAGACTTCAAATAACTCATTCAAGATCACTTGCCTAGCAGAGGAATCAAAACTATGCTACTGGCTAACAATAGAGAGATCAAAGAACTAAGAGTTAAGAAAGAAATCCATGCACTTATAATGAACTGATTTTCTACAGAGCTGCTAAGAATTTTTGCCAGCCATGTAATCACTGTTTCTGTTTGGTTGTCTCCCTAAAGCCTCGGGCAATCATGAAGTGGCTTCCACAGTTTATGATTAATTCATGATTATGGATATGAGTGCTACACCTGCCATGGGGAAGACAGCCTGAATACAATGCAAGGAGAGGAGAGAAGCTTGCCAGCTGCTCCTCCCTTTGCTCTTTGTTGTCTTCTGCCTCCATAAACTGCTGCCCTCTGCCATGTGCCACTCTGCACTGGAGCCAGCTGATTATGGACTGAAACCTTCACAAACTAGGAGCTAAATAACCCTTCGTTCCTTAATTTTGGGTGTTGAGTATTTTGTTTTAGGATTGAGAGAAACTCACTCTGTTCTCTCAATAGTTCATAGTTTGTGCAGGAAGAATCCAGTGTAGCACTTGCACACTTGTAATCCCGGTGCTGGGGAGGCTGAGACAAGAGGATCACTAGGTCCCCCTATGAGTCCGAGCTGCATAGCAAAACACTGTACCAAATAAACAAACAAATAAACCAATACTAAAAAAAAAAAAAAAAAAAAAAAAAAAAAAAAAAAAAAAAAAAAAAAAAAAAAAAAAAAAAAAAAAAAAAAAAAAAAAAAAAAAAAAAAAAAAAAAAAAAAAAAACCACTTGAAAAGAATCTGGCCCTCAACCTTTCATATCATATATGAAAATTAATTCTAAATGGATGAAAAACCTAAACAATATCAATTTTTTTGATCTTTTATTAGATAAGAGTTTGTCAGATATAGTTAGAGCAGAAGCAACTTAAGGAAAAAACCAATGAATGGAAGTAAGTTTGAGTTCATCAAAATAAAAAAAAAAACTTCTGTGTTTCAAAGAATGTAAGAAAATATTCATAAATATCTGGTAAGGATACAGCAGCCAAAATTTATTAAATTATAACACAATAATAAAAAGATAACCCAATTTAAAAAAAAGGTTTTATGAAATACATTAGTTGCATTCTCTATCCAGTCTCTAACAAATTTCAGGTTAGGAAATCAGTGCTCTCACAGACCTCAAGTAACTTACTCAAGATCACTAGACTATATGGTAAGACTTTTCTTCAGGGAAGGCATAAACATAATTATCCACATAAAAAGATGTTCAAGATAATTAGCCATCAGAAAAATGCAAATAGAACTATAATGAATATCACTTAACACCCATCAGGATATTTATTATCAAAGAAATCTTAGTGAGCACATGGTGAAATTGGAGTCTTTCTACATCTCTGCTGGGAATATGAAATGATGAAGCACCTTTGGAAAATTGTTAGTTTCTCACCAGAATAAGCATAAGGTTTCCATACAACCCAACACTTCCATTTCTAAGTTAAAGCCTAAGGGAACTGAAAACATGTTCACACATACACAGAATGGCAAATAAAGGTTCATAGTAGCACTATTCATAATAAGCAGAAATGAAAACAACCCAAATATCCATTACTAATAACTGAAGAAATGTGAGTATATTCATGAGGGGATTATTATTTAACAATTAAAAGGTACAAAGTAGTCATTTATGTTATCATATGGAAGTACCAAGAAAAAAGTGTAAACTGAAAAAAACAAGTCACAATAGACTACACATTGCATCATTACATTTATATAATAATCACCAGAGTAGGTAAATCTGTAGAGAGAAAGTAGATTTGTAGTTGGCCAGAGTATAGGGAGGGATAAGAGGAAAATGACTGCTAAATATTATAGGATTTCTGTTTAGAGTGATTAAAAAAACTCTAGAATTTATTTCTGTTCAAATGACATTTTATCCTGAAGTCTATATTACCATTATATATAAAACAGTAATTCTAATCTATGCCAGCCAAATACTTTTTCTCCTATCTTTTGCTTCACAACGTTTTCTCAATAACAAATATACACCTATATAATCTAATTAGTATTTACCTAATTAGTAAGGTAGCTGTCAGCTAGCCATCTTTATACATAAACACTGAGTTAATGCACACAGATTCATAAATTCTGCAACAGACTGGGTAAGTATTCGATAACTTTCTCTTGGAACCACTGCATTTCAAACAAATGTTTGGTAACCCTAGTAGAAGTAAGGATTTCAAGAAGTGTGGGTAACTTCTGCGGAATGCTTAACCATAGCTTCTATATATGGTTCAGACAATGCTTTCTTACCTAGAAAAAAATAAAGGAAATATAGCTGCCACAGCAGTACTTTCTAGTGAACTGGTTCATTAAAACACCCCTATCAGCAGCCTTGTCTTTTTGTCTTGATTTTATAAGATAGAGTTATTTGGTTTTTTGAGACTGGACTATGTAACTCTATTTAGGAGTGAATTTGCAAACTTCTTCCCTCTGCCTCCAGAGTGCTGGGATTAGATTGTGGGATTACTGTACCAGCATACCCAACTTCAGCCTTGATTTTGAAATAAGATGGCATATTTAATTACACAGACTTTCTTCCTTCCATAGTTGTTAACTATTATGTAATGAACCTAACAACTGGACAATAATCTGTTTTTAGACAGATCTAAATCAAAATACAATGCAGAGCTTGGTTCTTTTGGCAAAATCAAATTGCTACGTTGAAACATATGAAAGGAATGTTTAATGATACAGAGGCAGCCAACTAACTAGAGACTAGGCTGTAAATAGGGCGTAAAAAGCCTGGAACAAGACAGCAAATGTCCCAAGAAACCAAACCCATTGTCTCTTTTATTCTCAAAATCAAAATATTAGGTAGTGTTCTTATTAAAGAACACCAGTTCTGGGAATTGCTTGGTTCTACATCTTGATTCTGCTTCTCACAGCTGATTAACTTAACCTCATTTTCATCTATGAAATGGAGTTAGCACAAGTACTTCCCTCATAGGGTGACTAGAAAGATTAAGCAGATAACACACAAAAATCTACAGAGCAGTGCTCAGTACAATAGCTATAAGGTTCTTAAAAATTTTCTTTCATCAGTACTATTATTGTTTAACACTGATAAATAACCACATAAAATAAGCTCAGCATTATCAGTAATCAATGAAATACAATCAGAAATGATACATAACATACTATACTCAAGATCTTAAAGTTTCTCTACTATACTAGAAAACACAATTCTAGAAGAAACATACAGCAAAATCATCAAAAATCTTTGACACAGGGCTGGGGAGATAGCTCAATGGTCTAAACACCTGCCTGGCAAGCACAAAGACCCAGGTTCAAACCCCAGTACCACATGCCACACCAGCCCAGGAACTTTGTATGGGGCACCAAAACTGGACATGGTGGTGCACACCTATAATCCCAGCACTGGGGAGGCCAAAACAGGAGGTCACTAATGAGTCCAAGCTGTGTAGCAAGACCCTGTACTGAATAAAAAAGCAAATACATAAAAAGATTTTTAACAATCTTTGAAACAGAGAAATAAAAATAGAAATTTAACTAGACAATGTAGAGATCTACACAATGATTTAAATGCATTGATTTTAGTATATTTAGTAAGTAATTTATTGTAGTGACAAATATAAGTGTACAGATAAATTTAGTATCAAATACTATAAGAGATAAGTTATAAAGAACCATAAGGTATCTGAGATTTTTATCCTACTTACTACCTAACAAAAAGCCTACCATAGTTTCATGGATGCTGCAGAAGACACATGATTTTGAGGACAGGAACAGAGCACATTATTTTTACTGAACACCAGTCCACTGTAGCTCCATGAGCTACCTCTTCACAAAGCCTAAGAAAGAATATGTACCAGTCCATATGGACTCTGTGTGAACTGGATCTGTGTGGCAGACTGGAACTTTAGTCTAGAATTTAAGAAATGCAATTCATGTAAGCAGACTGCTAGCAAACCGGATGGGTCTTTAGCCCTGAGGAAAAAATTATGCTACGTAGTAGTCAAATCAGTCCTCTGCCACTAAGGGAGAAACTACATTTTTCTTTCAAAGATGTTCACTATAAAACCATCCTTGAAAAGAGAGTTGACAATAAAAATGCAGATGACCTATGAATAATTGCCTCCTGATACTAAAAACTGCCAGTGTAGCCATGGGATGTGAATCTACATGATGGGGAAAAAAATCACTCTTTACAAGAATGTTTAATAAAATAAGAAAAAATGTGATATACTACGACATTATGACATATTAAAAAGTTTTTCTAGATACATGCAGAGAGATAGAAAATGGAAATAGTTTTGTTTTAAATTGTATTTCTATAAGTCCAGAAGAAAAAACCTCAATGATATATATGGAGAAGTAGGTTTTCTGGATATTATTATTTTTGTCTTATTTCTGTGTTTTGAAATGAATTTTTGTAGTATTTTAAAGTCAGCAAATTTTCATAGTATTTTATTTTTCAAAAATAATACAATATATCACACAGAAAGACCAATTGCCAAAGAAAAAAGTAAGCTAAAATTCCTCAAAATTAGCAACTCTCATATATTAAAGGATACCAAAGCAGTGAAAGAAGACTATACAGAGAGAAGACATTCGCAAATCACATATCTGATTAGGGATTTATATACCAAGTACAAAACAAATTCTTGCAACTCAATACTTAAAAAGAATACTCTACTGAACAAAGGATTTAAATCAGGATTTCTCCAAAGAAGATATACAACATCAGTCATTAAGAACACACAGAAGAAAAGAGCACAACTGAGATAACGCTTCACACTCATTAAGATGGCCAAAATGAGAAAAGAGAGATAATAACAAATGTTGGTGTAGATACTAAAAACTCGAAATATGCATTTTTGTTGAAGTTTTCATCTGACAGCCACTACAGAAAACAATTTGGCAGTGTCTTAAAATTTGAAACCTAGTCTCTGTATGATTCAACATTTCCACTCTTAATAGAAATGAAATTCTATGAGAAGAATAAAACCCCAGGCCCTTGGGCTGGAGAGATAGCTCAGGGGAATAAATGTTTGCCTGGCAAGTGCAAGGTTCTGAGTTCAATACCTGGTACCAAAAAAAAAGTTCACCAAAATGCAAAAAATGTATGAGCTTACACATTTTTTTTTTCAGTACCACAGACTGAATGCAGGACCTTGTGCTTGCCAGGCAAACACTTACTCCACTGAGCTATCTTTCTGGTCCTTGAGTCTACGCAAAATTTGTAGCAGCAATAATAGCCAAAACCTGTTACCTTTCAACTGGTAAATGCATAGCAAAACGTGATATGGCCATAGAATTTTTAAAAAATGAAGTAATGACAATTGTTCAATGAGAAGAAAGATTTGTACTAATAATGTTTAACACAAGATATCATGTTTGCATCTTGTACTCTGAACAACTACTACAAAGACAGCAATATGTGATGAATTAAGTATTGTATCTGTCCTATTAACCTGTTGTGAAATTCTCACTGCTATTTCTTTCTCATTAATATTAATAAAAAACAAAAAATAAAAATAAATTTTAAAAAAGAAAATAAAAAGAACTGTAGTTATGAGTGGTAGCCACATGCCACATGTTATTAAGGTAACAGCTATTAAATAATAGTATATCCAGGGAACAAAAATCTCATTGAAAATTCATGTAAAAACTTTACACTACTTAAAAAAAAAAAAAAAAAAAAAACTTTACACTACTTGCAGCAACTACAGATGCTTTTATAAAAATTAATAAAATTGCAACCTACATTCCCATCTCAACACTCCCACAAAATATTCTAAGATTTATTTATAAAATTAATGAATTTAAACGTGCGTTTCTTATTAGTAAATCTATAGAGGATTTCTTCCAGCTTCTTATTCTCATCTACTTGACCTTTAAGGAGCTTATATTAGTAATACATTGACAAACATATTCATTTCCATTTTAAAGAAAAAAAAAACACTATGTTAAATAAAAAAGAAAGCCACATATTATGTCATCCTATTTCCATGAAATGTCCACAAAAAATATGTTAGATACAGAACACCCTTGTGGTTGCCAGGGTGGAGGAGGGAGAAATGGGATGTGAATGCCAATGAGAATGAAGTTTCTTCTTTGAGATGATAAAATGCTCTGAAATTAAATAGTCATGGGGTTATACAATCCTATAAACATACACAAATAACAAAACTGTATCTTAAGAAGATGACTTGTGCAGTATATGAATTATACTTCAATAAAGCTGTTATTAGACGTATAACTTATTAAAGACATACACCTGACTAAAATTGCCAATTAATATAATGGAAAAAATATAGGCAACTTTAAAAAGTAACAACACAGTCAATAAATATGCTTGAAATAGCTTCCACCTTACTTGTAATAACCAAACACAACAAAAGAATGAAGTGTTATTTGCTTCTCTAAATACATATGATTTTTTTATTAACAAAACAAAGATGTAAGAAAGATGCTTGAGGGGCTAGGGAGACAGCTCAGTAGAAAAGTGCTTGCCTGGCAAGTGCAGGATCCTGAGTTCAATCCCAGGTACTGCAAAAAAAAAAAAAAAAAAATGCTTGAGGGGAACAAGGGAGATAGCTTGGCAGTCTAAGAGACTGCCAGGCAACTGCAAGGACCTGAGTTCAATCCCTGGTACTACATGCCATGCCGGCTAGTAACCAAGTATACCATGCTGCCACCAAAACTGGACATGCCTGTAATCCCAGTGCTAGGGAGACTAAGACAGAAGGATCACTATGAGTCTGAACTGCATAGCAAGCCCCTAGGTAAATACATAAATAAAAATTTAAAAAGATTTTTCTAAAAATTGAAAATGCAAAAAAATTTGGAGAAATATTTGGCAATGTACCAAAACCATAAAAATATTCACCTTCTTTGACACAGGAACTCCTTATATGGCTCTATCCTAAAGAGGAAATCACATAGATAACAGATGAATTATCATAATATTATTATAATAGTCTTAAAGTGGAAAAAATTAATGTGATAATGATATCTCCATTAACACAATCTAAAAGTATGTTATCAAAGGCATTAAAAGAAGAAAACTATAAAACTGAACTTAGTAATCCTAAATTTCTAAGAAAACCAAGTTTGATACACACAAAGAAAAAAATGTGAGAAGAAATGTACTCAGATATTAACAGAACTTCTCTATGTACTCTCTACTATTATTAAAGCTTGAAAATTAATCTTTATTCCATGAAGATGAAAGAAGAAATAATCGTTACTGTTGATGGTATAATGATGGGACTGACTGAAACAAGAAAAGTAAATCTTCGGGTTATATTGATGTTCTCCTTCATAAAGCAAACTTGCAAATCAGACCACTGTCTTCTTTTTTCCTTTTCTTTTCTTTTTTTTAATGTACTTGGTACAGGGTCTCACTACACAGATCAGACTCATAACGATCCTCCTGTTTTCAACCTCCTTACATACAGGCTTGCACCACCACACTCAGGCTCTGGCTCAGCGCACTCGGGGGTGGGCCTGGCAAGGCATGTGATGCTGGGGATCCAATGCTGGTCCCTGAGCTTGCCTAAGCAGGAGCTTAGTCAGCTGAGTTATCTCATTAGCTTTGAGACCAGTTTTCAAATTGAACACTCAGATTAAGATGGTGAATCTGACATTAACTCCAGTTAATACTTTAACATGGGTTCTTCAGTGAAATTGTCTATAAACCTCAAAAGGAAAGCATTAATGAGTGGGTGCATGTTGGATTTGCCCAGTCATCATTTCAGAACACTACTTTCTTTCTCTAATGAGCTGTTTAGATGGGTGATAGAGGATGGGATATCAACTGGTAAATGACACCAAACTCAGGTACTAGAAAATGTGCTATCAGGATCCAGATCCCAAGAAGTACAAGTAGTTTCAGTCACTGAGAATTCACATCCTCCTATTTCAGTGGTTGTGAACCTATTAAGAGTCCTAGAACCCAAACTGAAATCCACTTGTTTATTGCAACTAAACCTAAACACTGAAGTTTTAGTTTAGGAAAAGACAACCTACACATTATCATTTTTTGTCTTAAAACATAATAATAGAGCTTTCATTGGTACAAACTGCTTTTTATTGACAGGTAAAATTTTGCACTTTGCGTTCATTTACACAGTTAATGTGATCTTTGCTGTTATATGCACACAAGTAATTTGTCAAATGTTGGCTGAGGCAACTTGCAGACAGAGAAGGTTCTGGGGTACCCACTTAGGCACATGTGCCACACATTTGCCCCCACTGTCCTATTTCTTTCTCAGATGAGAAGCCAATAGAAAACAAGCTCATTAAATAGTAGAAGTTAACAACATAGAAACACAGAAGATGTGTCAAGATCCAAAACAGAGTAAAGGACTAAGCAATAGTTTAAATTCAGTGAAATCATATTTAAAACACATTATTAAAATATTCAAATTTAAAGTTATTAATGGATACTGGATTTTTGGGGGGTTATGGGAGTATTCTAGAGCTAAACAGTGATGATGTGAACACAACATCGCAAATGTACTAAAACTATTATACATTTTAAAATAACAAAGGTACATTTTATGTTACTTGAATTTTAAATTAGTAACTGCCACAAAATATGTATTTTAATATGTACAATTTAATTACATAAGACCTTTTGATATCCAAAATATTTAATATTATTAGAGGCTTCATAGTTCTGTCAAGTTTTGGGTACAGTGCACATAAGGAGTGGATTGCTAACACACATTCTAAAAAGTGAAATACTGTAAGAAATATTTATTCAATTAATCATTAATTTATTTACTACACATATACTTATTTGGCATTGCTTAGCACTGGGTTAGGTGCTGTGGATACACAGATGAAAACAAAATAATCCCTACCCGCAAAAGAGAAAAAGAAAATGGAAAAACAAATACTAAAAATTCCCACTCTTGCAAGGCTTCCAGAAAGGAAGCTTGAGATTAAGCAAGTAGCGCTCAAATAAATACAATAATTATAATTAGAGGAATAAAGGAAGAAACACTATGAGAGAATGAATCATATAGGTAAGCTTGATTTAGATAAGTAGTTTCATAATAGTTTTTCTAAGGAAATCTCATTTACTTTGAAACTAGAAAGATGAGATATTTAGTGAAATAAAGAGAGAGAGTTAGTGTTTCCCCAGATCGAACAGCAGTGTAAATGTTGTATGGTAGGGACAAAAAGAAAAAAACCTGTTAAAGCTAAGAAACTTAGTTTCTCAGAAACCAAAGACAGTTGTGATCACAAAGTAGTTAGTAACAAGAAAATTGTCACAAAATGAGACTAGAGAAGTAGGACAGGCCTCTGGAAATTCTCACTTTAGATCTTCAGTACAAAGATAAGCCACTTAAGAATTTTAGTAGGGAAAAGAGAGGATCAATTTGTGACCTAAAATATGGGCTTCCTCATATAAAAGGGATTGAAGAGTAAAATCTCAAATTAGGAAGCTCTTAGAATAATGGCTTAGTCTACTGGGGGCAGAGGAAACAGAGAAGATATTTTTAAGGTTTGGAGAGTATCACAACTGCTACTCTAAAACTCCAATTCACACATACAGGGGAAAATGCTCTCCAAGAAAAATAGGGATTACTTGACCAGGATTTCAGACACATTAACATCAACCTTGGGACCAAATCAAACCCTGTAAAAACTTCAAGCTACTTTTAGGAGTGCTGGAGTCTTCGCAAATAATTAGTTCTTCAACTCAAATTATTCCTGAGCCTCTGACAGAAGAATTTCTTGCCAGCAAGTTTTTAGAGTGGTACAGAAATCCACAGTCACACAGAAACCTAAAAATTCACTGCGATGAAGGAGTATTTGTGTATTCAGTCTTGCCTACCAGAAACTATCCCACACCTGAAATAGATTTTCTTCTAGAACTATTGTGGAAGAGAAGCACCTTGCTTAGCACATGCTCTTGTAAGGGGTCAGTCACACCCCCACACACACACACACAGATATGTGCAACAGGCACTCCAAATTATTCATGTGTATGTGTCTCCTTATACTGCACCCCAGAGACGGAAGCAGAGCTCAAGCACTGTTAGAGCTATTCCATAGCTTTTTAGCAGTCAATGAGTAACCTGAATTGCAATAGGAAAGCAAAGATACATTATACATACATTTATCTTTTCCTCTGAAAATGAAAAGCATATCTGCTCCATATTTACCATGGGTCAGATAAACAAACTGTATATAAATACCTACAAACCCAAGATATGAAACCAGGAAGTCCAAGGAAATCTGTCTAACCTAGTCCCCCACAATATAAAGGAAGCCAAATAATAAAGATAACTATCATTTAAAACTGTACACTTTACAGCATATGCTCTGAAAGTAGTCTGATTCTCTTTGCATTTAGATAATGAAAATTTTTGACTTAAGAATTTTTTTAAAAATCAAAGAGTCATTTGATTTTTATCACTGCCACCATTTTTTGATTCTCTGAGATGGTAATTATTTTCTATAATATATATTTGCAGTTACATGACAGCTATCTCAAATGTTTCAGGCCCTCTGATTCATGTTAAATCTCAGCTCTTGTAGAAGAGCTTATCCTTTATCTGCTCTTCCCTCTCTACCATTGTACCTTGTACTTATCATGCAGTGACTTATTTATAACTCTTCCAGGCTGTAAGTTCCTGTTATTTGGTGTTCCCAGCATTTAACACAGAACCTAGCATATAAAAGACTATCAAATGCTGGTGAAATGGAAAAAATAAATGAATCTCATCTAACCTATGTAGACTTTTTCCTTACCTTGCCCTAAATGTTAAATGTCCCTCAGTTCAATGACACTTCAGATAATACTCCATCCCCACTTTCACCATTTTTTCCATTTCTAGAAAGGAATTTGTGATTGCAAGTACTACACAGCTAATAAAGTGTTTATACAAACCAATCTTTAAGAATAAGTGAGAATACTATTTGTTGCTAAGATTCACACATACAGCTTAGCTCAGTATGAGATTTGTGAGAAAACATCTACTGCCTAAATCCATACTCCATAAAACAATAACATCCAGTACTATTTCACCAATCATTCTTGTTATTAACATTTATATCAGCCATAATCTCTATAAGGGGGCCATCTTTATCATGAAAGAGGAAACATGCCCTTCACAAGGGCACAGGGTGTCTGTGAGTTAAATTCATCATTCTGGAATAAATTATTTAGTATCCTTAAGCCCTGAAAGCTTTCATCCACCTACTTTGTGGTTTATGTCTCTGCCTTCTAAGTTTACAATTTCCTGATTATGAAGTAAGTATTTAACTCCAAAGTGAAAATTCAATACAATTTAAATTTACTGTTGGAACTGACATTCTAAAGTAAACTAACAGATTTATTCTTCTACTGACGTGATATAATTTTATAGGGGCCTTTATAAAGCGTTACTCAGGAACTATGACAGAATTTCAGACACATTCTTCTTGTCGGATGTAAAGAACAACTGTCTTTTACTTCCCATGAAATAAGTAGTATTCCTGGAGCCTCCTGAGCTCTGTTCACTCACATACAGCTCTGACCTAACCTGGTTAGGAGCCTAGATTCTGAATAAAAGATTATCCTACAAATGAGAACAGCTGTGGTGGTAGCAGGAAGGGAGGGAGCAAACAGGACTTTAAAATGCATTCTTTTGCTAGTTTACAGTCTTAATCAGCCATGAATGATGATCACGGTTTTCATCCTCAATTGCATTCCCAGTACAACTGGGAATAGGAAAGTTTGCTTATGATGGCCATCGGGTGCAATCTTACTGGATGAACAGGAACAAGACAAAACTACTTTGGTTGAGTAATAAAAGCTGATACTGTTTATAACACACCAGATGATGAATATATAAGCTGCATCCTTCTCCCCAAAGAACTAAACACACTGAAAAAGATCAGATAAATAAACATAAATAAATACCACCACCATCAGACCTCCAGCAAATATTGATCATGGGCTTTATGGAAGGTCCCTTGTGGCTGCAAGCCTGAGGATGGAGAATGCTACTAAGGGCCAGCTGGTCAGTCTGAGCCTGCGTTCAGTAAGCTTCAACATTCAACCCTCTTAAGTATAACTCTGAAAGGCCCATCTCCCTCTCAACTGCTCAGAGATGTCAACATCAAAATAAAATAAAAATGTAAAAGGCCGAACGCCAGGCCAGAAAGAAACACTTATCAACAACCTTTTACTCAGTTGACAACTGGAATTCCCTCTCACCAAGCCCCTCTACCCGACCGGGGATCCGCTGCGCACCTCCAAGGGCAGAATTGTGAGCATCAACCGCGAATGCGCGGCCTAGGAGCCGCGGAGAAAGCCCAGCCTCCCGCGCGCAGAAGGATGCTCAGGAGCAGCCAGCTCCGCCCTCGCCAGTGGTCCAGGCTCCGGGCTCCCAGCGAGGAAGTCGAGACTTGCGCGCCTTCAGCATCCTCCCCCTCCTTCGCATCTCCCTCCTCCGCCCGCGCCACTGTACCAACCTTGGGCGTGCGGATGTGCTCCATGGCGGGTCCGCGTCTGCAGGGCCCCGGCAGGCGGGCCTCACGCACCTGCGCGCGCGCGGCGCGGCGGGAGGGGCCGGGGAAGGGGCTTCACGCCGGGCGTTGAGCCGCGGGCTTGGCCCCGCCCCCAGGTGCGCGCGCGCGCCAGGCCCCGGGCACGCGGGGCGCCTGCGCAGCTTGGAGCGCGCTGCGCACCCCCTCCTACCTGCCCGGCTTGAGGCAGCCTCACCTGGCCTCTGGCCAGGGTCACCTAAGCAAGGGCTGCTTGCTGGCTTTCAAGAAAAGCGCCGGAAAGCTGCAGACAGGTACTTCCAGGTGCTCAGGAGGCCAAGGTGGGAGGATCATTTGAGTCTTGCTCCCGGGCTCAAGATTTGGGCAAGATAGCGGGATCTCGTCAAAAAAAAAAAAAAAAAAGAACATGGGCAGGGGCAGTCAGAGCAATACTGTGAAATTATGGTCCCTCGAGACAAAATGAGGCCCTTGGCCCTTGTGCTGGGTGTGACCTTGTGGAGGAGGGATAGGGCTGCGCGGCTCCACATTTTTGGAGTCCTAGGAGTGGGTGAGGGAGGGCTCCCCAAAGGTGGGATCTGGGGCTGGGAGCACAACCGCTTGCACTCTCTGGTTGCAGCCCGGCCTCATGGGCTCAGTCTGCATTTTCGCACAGGCGGGGCTGACCTGGCATTTGGGCTAAGAGTGAAATAATAGCAATAGTGTTCACACCCTGCTGGTGTGTTATTAAATCAGGCATCTCACATCAACCTGTGACTCACTGCTGGAACTGTTGCATTGGAAGAACGGCTTTCCCTTGGCACCCTGTTGAGTGCTCATTTGCCATCTTTCCCTCACCCCAAATGAACTGAAAGCTAAGGGAAGAGCATATCCATGATGAGGTTACTGTTAAGCCAGTGGGAAAAGCCCAAAGGAGGACATGTCCTGTACCCCTTTTTTTCTTGCAGGTCTACAATGTTCCAGTCATATCTAAAATGTATTTGACGATGGCATGATTTTTGGAACAGTTTTCAGTTTTTCCCTGGCTTTTCTTCTTTTTTCACTTCCACCAGCTTGATGATCTGGAATTCACATACTGAGACTAAAGAAAATAATGATAGCACATTTACACTGAAGATGGGAAGTCACTGTGGTCCAAACTACACAGCATTGGGCCAAAATGAGATGACAAATAGATTGTATTCCTGGGTCATTACTAGAAGAGATACAGCAGACTGTTGGGAGTAGGAAGAGCAAGATGTTGCTTGAATCCACTGAGATTTAAAGTTTGTTTCATTATTTCTGCCTCATCTATCTATACTGACTTAATAAGAGGAATCTGAGAGTCAAAATAGTATATTTTTCTTACCATTGTCTTGTCTTTCTATTTTTTTTTTTTAAATGTGTTTGGTACAGGGTCTCCGAACCCTGGTCCTTGGGCTTCCCTCAGCAGACATTTAGTCTACTGAGCTATCTCTCTGACCCATGTTTCTGATGTTTTTAAAAGGGATAGACAGTGTCTTTAAAAAGCTCTAAAGACACTTGGAATATGCTAGTTGTAAACTTTTATTGTACATTATATACATCTTCTAGAGAACATCTTAAGAAAATTTCTTCACGTAGATATTCCAGTTACAAATAATATTGCTAAAGGAACTTTTAAATAAAAACTTATACTACATGGGAACTTTCCCAAAATATAGTGATCTTTAGTGGCCTGATGATTTTGGAAACTTATCAAACCCTTGCAATACTTTTTTCCAGAATACTTATATTTCTCCAGGGGCAATTCAAACTTTTGATCTAGCATGAAGCCAAGAAGTGTTTCCTCAGGGGCTAGTATAGCTAATGATTACAAACTCAATAAAACCCTAGTTAGCACTACCAAAAACCCTGTGTTATGTGAGGAGGAGGGCACAAGTCTCCAGACAACCTTAGCCTCTGCCAAAAGTGTCTTATATACTGGTATGACAGGGTCACAGATGCATTTGAGGTTCCATCCAGTTTTTTTTAATAAGCACACCTTTACCTTCAAGATTTTAATCAGTGGTGCATAAGTACTGATGTCTTCTTTGGCTTTCCCTGTACCAAAGATTTAGTAAAAAGAAAGAAAAAAGAAAAAAGAAAAAAAAAAAAAAACACAGTGGATTATAGACAACTCTGCTATTTTTCCAAAATCAGAACATAAACAAAAAGAACACTATAGAGCAGCCAGAAAGAGCACTTACTCTGTTAAGAGCACTTACTCTGTTAACAGGCAGGGCTTTTTTACACAATCCTCTTTATTTTTTTTTTTCTCCATCCAGGAAGACTCACTGCTCAAGTCCAAGTTGAAGACCTCAGGCCACTTACTATTGCTCATGTTGTTTTTATTTACCTCCCAGCATTGCTTTGATACAGGCAATTTCCACGGTGATGTTTCCACTCATGAATTATTTCCCTACAACACATACTATATTTCTATCTACCTGCTAAATACTTCCACTTGGATGTCCCATCACAGTCTGGGTGTAGCTGGGAACATGGACTCTGCAGACAGACAGGAATATATTCAAATCAAAAGTCTAGCATGAATTAGCATTGATATTAGCAATATTACCTATTTTCACTTTTAGCCTTCTTACCTATAAAATGGGGAACATGATAATGCTATGGTCTTAATGTTTGTATTTCCCCAAAATGTGTATACTGAACTCCTTACCTGCCTCCTATGGCAGTGATACTAGGAGGTGAGATCTTTGTGAAAAGAGTTATTTAAGAATTTTAATCTCTCATGAATAGGATTAGGGGTCCCAAGAGACTCCCTTACCCCTCCCACCATAGGGTTATAGTGACAAGACAGTCAGACTAAACTAAGAAGTAGGACTTCATAGACAATGAATTAGCTGGGGTCTTGACCTTGAACTTGAGAAAAATCAATTTATGTTGTTTGTAAGCCACTCCATAGCCAAATATGTGATTACTGAAGCCTGAATGCATGAACACAGATAATATTGTAACGTTTGTTTGTCAAGCTGATACATATGTGAGTGTTCATTATAATATTCTCTACTTTTGTATATCTGAAACAGTTCAAATTACAAAAAAAAAAAAAAAAAAAATAGTACCAATAGCAAAAGTGGGATACATCTACCTCCTTCTTAGGGTGGAATTGACAATTCAATGAGATCGTATATATAATGTATATTCTGACAAATACTTACTCAGTGTTTGTGTTCTACCAAGCAATATGGTGAAAGTATAAGTAGTCCCTGCTGTTAAGGTGTTTCAGTCAAATATTAGTTTATCATTTTATACTTCACGCCAAATCTGCTTCTTGGCTCCATTACCTCATCTGCTGATTTGGCCCACTCCAGCTCCCAAGCTTAGAGCTGTTTTGGCTTATGCCACTTACCGGCTCCCATTTCAGGACAGAGGTGGACTCCTCTTCCACAACATTTTTTCATCACTCCCTTTTCCTCTTTCACTATCATTACTGCATTTCAGATCCTCATTATCTTTCTCTGGCTGCGATCTTAACTTCTGATGTCCAAATAATCTTCCCTGAAAAAGGACTTTAACCATGTTACTCACCAGCTTAAAAATCTGTAAGTGGTATTCAATTGCTTTCTAAATATTTCTTTATTCTATCATTTAAAATCCAGGCATATCTTGCTGCTGTCTTTTATAAACTCAGCCCCAGGTGAGTCACTGGTATTTTTTGGACAATCAAACAAAAACAACAAAAAAAAATTTTATTTGTCTTTTTGAGACAGGGTCTCGCTATGCAGGTTAGTTGGGCCTTGAGCTCTTTTTTGTAGCCCAGGCTAGTCTCGAACTCACACTGATCCTCCTGCCTTGGCCGCCCAAGTGCTAGAATTATAGGCATGTGCCACCACAGCTAGAAATAAATATTGTTTGAATATATAAATTAGTCAGCCAGTCACTTTTTACATCACTCATTTGCCTATCTTTGTCTTTGCTTATACTAATCTCTTCCACCAGATCCTTTGAGATTCATTTCAAAATTCATTTCAACAGTCCAACAACAATGGACTTTTTCCAAAATATCTCTGTTCATTACAGTAAGCAGAGATCACTACAAGCAATTTATTTTCATCTGGAAGTATAATTTCATAACTGTCACAACTTATCCAGGGGCACCTTGATCAACATACTGTGTCAAGTATACCAAACTGGTCTTCAACACTGATAATAACAATGGTCAATTGTTGCTGGTTACATCAGGTGAATAGAAAGCAATAGATCCTTGCATAAGGCACATTTATATCAGAAAGTAGAAGATATATTCCCAGAAAATCTGGGATTCTGACATCTCTGTGAATGATCTAAGAGTCTGCGGTAGTCTTGGACCTGTTGAAAGAGCCCTTCCCACATGAAAGACTACTACTTCTCCCTACTATAACCTGTTACTGGCTATCAATAGGGGCCACCATCTGTGCATCAGGGCCAACACAGGAAAAGCCTCTTCACCAGGTTTATGTCATAGTGAATACTATTCTGCCAGAGTGCCCATTTATCTCCAGTGCATTCAGATACATTCAGGATATGTACAGAAGATAGAGGTTGTAGTATGAAGCTTCTGGTACACCCCAATTGGAAACAGAGATGGTTACTGGCATCTACCCTATAGTATATTTTCACCAATTTCTACTTTTTTTCATTTTTAATTATAGTAAAGTATATATAACAAACTTTTATCAGCTTTCTATTTTGAGAATTTAACTCAGTGAGCTTAAGTACATTCCCATTGTTGTGTAACCATTATCACTATTCATCTCCACAATTTTTCTTGAAAAGTGAAACTCTGACAACTCTAGCTACCTCTATAAATACTATGCATTATGTTGCATTTGTCCTGTTGTGACTGACTCATTTCAATAGCATGACATCACCAAGATTCATCCATGTTGTAGTGTGTATCAGATTTTTTCCTTTTTAAAGCAGAGTATTATACCATTGTGTGTACATGCCGTGTTTTATTCACCCACTCATCTGTCAGTGGCCATTTGAGTGGGCGAACCTTTTTGGGTATTGTGACCACCACTGCTATGAACATGGGTATGCAAAAAATCTCTTTGAAATCTTTTTGTCAGTGATTCTAGATATACCTAGTAATGGAATTGCTGAGTCACATAGCAATTCTAGTTTTAATTTTTTGAAAAGCCTCCATACTGTTTTCTATGGCAGTTGCACTATTCCATATTCTGACCAACAGTGCATGGCTTTCTATTTCTTTACATCCTGACAGTACATGTTTTATGATTGTTGTTTTTTTTTTCTTCTGGTTTTAAAGCATATGAGAAAATCCATTGTACTCATGTTAACAAGATGCAAAAGAGACTATGACTTAAATAGTATCTTATCTATCCCATCCCAAAATTTTTTCTGTCCAGCAATGTGCAAACATCAGGAGAACAGGAGACAGAAGGATTCTATGAGAACAGAGCCTGAAGGTCCAATTGAGTTGCCTACCTTGGCTCAGAGCACCCACCATTGATGTTCGTCTCATAGTCAGTTGTCCACTGTCATCCATACTTAAAGTTTTAAAGATCCTAGTTCACAAATGAGGAAAACTTGTACTCGGTTGATAATGCTTCTTCACAATGTCGTCATACTAGCCATAAGCATATTGATAGCATTGAAACACTGCTCATAAGTGGCTACATGGAACAGAAGGGATGGTAATTCTCCCAGCAGATAGAACTGCATGTGGCCTTTCCAGAAGTTCTACAGGCCTTAAAGGTCAGATGGCCATATATGGTCATGTGAATTTAGAATACATAACCAGCATTTTGTTCATATATCAAGGATTGTGAAGGGAAAATTTGGAGATGGGTGATGACAATAAATAAAAATAGTTTTTTATACTGTATAATACTCCATTGTATAGAAATACTACATCTTTTTATCCATTCCTCAGTTGATGGATATTTGGGTTATTAACAAGATTTAGCTATGTCAAATTGTGCTGCTATAACCATGGGTGCACATATGTTGCCGTGGTATTCAGTTCTTCTGGAAGAATACCCAGGAGAAGAATAGCTGGGTTCAGTGGGACTTTTAATCTAAGTCTACAAAGGAATCTTCACACAAATTTCCAAGTCTACACCCCCACCAACAGTGGAGAAGTTTCCTTTCTCCAGCATTTGCCCTTATAGGTAAATGGATGCAACTAAAAGCCATATTCATAAGTAAAATAAATCAACCCTACATGTGTAAAACCTGAAAGAGAAAAATGCAAAAGGTACAATAGATACCATGAAAGAGAAAAAATGCTCAAAGGGAAGGAACAACTGGGAAAAGGAAGAAGAGAAAAAAAGTGCTAATTTCTATTATTGAAAGGAACAGTTAAAGCTTAATTTTTTTCTTTTTAATTTTTTGACCAATTTTGCATGCTTATATCTGGTAATGCAAACAACTAATTTGAAGACAATGATATGCAATATAATAACTTTTATTGATTTTCTATCATTTTGTTTAGTGAAATTCTGTGTTGTTTCTAATAGTTTTTATTATTTTTTATTTTCCTTAACAGATAAAAAAGTTGGGGCGAGGGAAATAGCTCAGTAGAGTAAGCACTTGTCTGGCAAGCACAAGGGCCTGAGTTCAATCCCTGGTCCTGAAAAATAAATAAATAAAAATAAAATAAGAAAAATAAAAAATAAAAATGTTGACAAAAATAAATATGCTTACAGATTGATCTCTCAAAATGGACCACAATATGGAAATACTTGTGTCCTATGTAAATACCATAGGGCATCTGCTTCTGTGACACAGAGGCATTCTTAGTTCATATATAAACAATATAATTCATTTCATGGTGCCTCTTATTATTAAACTTTTATCCTTTCTTCTTCTTTTTCACCCTTCCCTTTCCTTTCCTTTCCCTCTTCTCTTAATCAGCTCTTCCTTCTTTTCTTTCATTAACTTCATAAGCAAGAAATTCCTTGCATTAAGTTCTTAGTTTTTATTTTTAGTGCCCCACATTTTAAACCAAGCAAAAATTAGAATTAGAACAAAAAAATTACAAGTGATTCAGATTTTCACTTAAAGTAAAATGAATTTCACAGTATTTTTGTGATACAATGTTATCTTCCAACCAGTTATTTATATTACAAAATATATGCATGTAAAATTAGAAGAAAGAAATGTGTAAGAAATTAAGAAGATAAAAGGGAGAAATAATTGAAAAAAGGAAATGAAACTAATTAAAGCATTATGAGCTTCTTTCCATTGACCAACAGAAATGCACAGTACAGTTGCCCAAGTCTAAACCATCCTGCTTACATACACTTTCCCCCACTTCCTCTCCTGTCCTTTTTCTCAACTCAGTGACTCTTTCCTCTTAAGTTCATTTACTTTTACTAGTGCCTATTGTACCCCTCACATTCTGTTTTTCTCATTCTGTTTTTCTCACACTAAGGAGGCAATATGATGCTTGTACAGGCAGGTCTGATGTATTTCACTTAGGAGTATGATGTATTTTTGCACAATGGAATATTATTCAGCTATAAAACAGGAAAAATTTGAATCTTTCATTGGTAAATGGATGCAACTAAAAAACATACTCTTAAGTGAAATAGTTTGCCACTTTTTATTACAACATGGCCAGTTTGTGTTCCATTTAAGCCTCTTTTATGCAGAATTCTCCATCATGAGTGACATTAAAAATATCACTAGTGTTACAAGACTCACATGGTAATCTTACAATTATATTTATTCAGTAGTGTACTCAATGGAAAATAAAAAGGCACTAATAGCATCTATTTCTTTTAAGAAATAAATATGCAAGCAATAGGAATGAACAGAGGCACTAGGATAAACTGATAACACAGTTAATGAAACTTAACTGGCATTCCTCTCAGAATATTAAAATCATTGCAAAAAATTCCTTTCAGTTCATATTGTTATATCTTTGCTGGCACATCAGAAACATAGGCTTGCTCAGGCAGGTGACTACACAAAAATTTAGCTGGATACTAAATAGTTGAGAGACTAAGTATATACTTACTAAAATTTGAATTTAAAGATAATCCTTCTGAGGATCAGAGATATAGCTCATTAGGATAAGTGCCTGCCTAGCAAGCACAAAGTACTGAGTTTTATCCCAACACGTACACAAAAGAACAATCCTGAGAAGTAAGTATTTTTTAAGAATAAACTCAGGCATATTTTTCATGGGGAAACATTTTAAAAAATCCAAAACATGTAACAGTAGATGGACAAAGAAAATAGTTCATATCAGGTAACACACTGAAACAAGATTCTCTAGGAGAATTAACATCATTCCATCTTCCCCCTGCAGTTCTACTTTTATGTTGTTGGAAACAATCCTCAGGTAGGTGCTTCACAGAAGCATGCCAACTCTGCTCAGCTGGGTGTTACAAAGTGATTGTCATGGTTTGTGTCTAGTTGTCGTCCCAAAGCCTTATGCAGTTATGGGACAGACTTCTAGAGTTTGTGATTAATTTATGATGCACTAGGATTATGGGTATGAGTATCACATCCAGCCCAGGGAGCAGGGGAGGGGAGGGTTAGCCTGAATACAACCTAAGGCAAACAGATGCTCTCTGTTGCCATTGTTGCATTGTTGCTGCTACTACTCCCTTTGCTGTCTGTTCTTTGCCAGTACCATGAAAGGTTGCTTTCTGCTACATGCAAGATACCCTTGGAGCCAGCTGCATATGGACTGAAACCTCTATAAACTGTGAGCTAAATAAACCTTTCCTTCCCTAATTTTAGGTGTCTAGTATTTGTCCTAGAAGTCAGAGATGACTAATGGAAACAGAATTTGGTGCCAGAAAGTGGGATCATTGCTATGGGTAAACCAGACCATGTGGATTTCAGGGTTTTGGGAATGGCTTATGGGAAGAGATAGGAAAGGTTTAGAGATGTCGTCTACCAAAAAAGTGATGGAACAGCTTCAAGTGTTCTGCTTAGTCACAGTGCAGACCAGAAGATTGGTCGAAATCCTGCCCGAAAAAACTAGGATGAGAAGATTTCTCCTAGGAAGAAGGACTATGCTGGTTGTTGCATTCCAAAGGATATGTGTTTTTGGCATGGCAGAAACTTTGTCTGCATTTTGCTCCCATTCAGACACCTTGCCTGAGACTGAGATTAAGCACAGTGGACTAATTTATCTTTCAAAAGAAATCTCAAAGCAACCAAATATTGAGGCAGTGGCATGGTTATTGTTGGGGGGTTTTGGTTGGATTGATGTTGAGACTGAAGTGCAAAGAGCCCAGCACATGATTTAAAATGTTGTGTTTGGTTAAAAAAAAAAAAAAAAAAGATTTGGAGCCAGTGTGGTGGTGCACACCTGCAATCATAGCACGTGGAAGACTGAAGCAGGAGGATTGGAGTGTGAGTTTGAGACCAGCTTGGTCTACAAAAGTGAGTTCAAGGTCAGCCTAAACTGCATAGTGAGACATTGTCCCAAAAAGACAAAAAAATAAAAAAGCTCCAATAAAGCTGTGGAATGCAAAGATAGAACTGAGAGGATTTTCACTGGAGAGAAGGAGCAAGAGAATGGAAAAGATGGCCTGAGGGCATCACAGGAGGTAGCATGTCTCCATCCTTTGCAGCCTCAGAATTGCAAAGGTCAAGGATTTAGCCTTGAGGGGAATGCTGAAGAGCCTAAAGTTCCAGAATGGTGTTGGTGTCCACACCAGGTTCCAGAATGGACATACATGGATAATTTATTCCTTAGAATCAGGGTCAGAGTGCTCAGCAATCCAGCACTTCACTCCTACAGCCAAGAGAGAAATAGCTGGCTACTGCTCCAGCTGATAACATACCTTGGGTCATCCATGTGGTGTTGGTTTTAGAAACATTCAGAATGCAGGAGTTCTGAAGTTAAGGCTTCCACATGAATTTCAGAAGGTGGAGGCATGCCACTTCCTGTGATGCCCTCAGGCCATCTTTTTCATTCTCTTGTTCCTTCTCTCCAGTGGCGATCCTCTCAGTTCTATCTTTTTATTCCTCAGCTTTATTGGAGCTTTTTTTTTTTCTGTCTTTTTGAGACAGGGTCTCACTGTGCAGTTCAGGCTGGCCTAGAGCTCACTTTTGTATTGTAGCCCAGGCAAGGTGCCCCTGAAAGGACAGCTTATAAGGCTGAAATTGGGAAATCTATTCAGTGGAAACTCCAGAAGTCTGGAAAAACCAAGAACATAGTTCATCTAAGGGAAACTGCAAAGAGGGAACAAAGCTGGCCTAAGACTCATGAGAACTGCCACCAAGGGTGCCATACAAGCAGAGCCATATGGAGCTTACAATTTACCACAGATTGCTTTGGGTATTCCACATGGAACTGTAGAACTTAGTGTTGGATTATCTGGATTTTGGACTTACTTTGGTCCCAATGCTTGATATCTTATTTGTGTAACTTTTGTAACGCTAATGTTTATCTTGTGACTTTGAACAGTGATAGTGTTTAGCTTTTCATTTGTACAGGTGCTCATAGCTAACAATTTGCCTTGGATCTTGGAGAAGCATCAGGACTTGGACTTTTCAGCAATGCTGAAACTGTTGGGACTTTGGCAACTCTTAGAGATGGACTAAAGTGCCTTTTGCATAAAGGGATGTGCATGAGTCTTTGGAGGTCTAGGGCTTGAGTGTTATGGTTTGTGTATAGTTGTCCCCCCAAAGCTTCATGCAGTCATTTGGGTGGACTTGTTTGTGATCAACTCATGAACCACTGGGGTTAAGGGTGTGAGTGCTGCTGGGATTATGCGTTTAAATACTACACCCAGCCTATGGTGGGTAGCCTGGATGCAATATAAGGGAGACAGACTTGTTCTCTGTTGCCATTATTGCTGCTACTACTCCCTTTCCTGTCTGCTCTTTACTGCTACCATGAAAGATTGCTTTCTGCCACATGCCACATTGCCTTGGGGCCAGCTGAGTGTGGACTGAAACCTCCAATAACTATAAACTAAATGATCCTTTCCTTCCCTAACTTTGGGTATTGGATATTTATCTTAACAGTGAGAGAAAGTAACTGAGACAGTGCCCATTAGTTAATCCAGAACAGTATAACTTTTGTCAGTGGGACAATTTGAGGTTTTTAATAAACAGAAACAAGTATTGTTCTTGGGTTACATTAGCATTTCTTGAGGAAGTGATGAATAATTTTGAATACTAGCTCTGCAAAAAAATTCCTGTCTTTGGAAGAGAGAATAGTTTTGTAAGCAAAAACACTGAACATTATTTGTTCATTGAAATGACATACAAATTTGATCTGTACCTAACTTCTTCCTGGGAACCACCCAATATCTGCATTTGGATTTGGTTGCAACTAGTAACATTTTGCCATCATAAAGACAGCTTTGAAGGACTTAAACTCACACAAAATAGTATGAAGTTTATCTTAAGTTTGGTTCTTGATCATCGTGCTAACTTTTTAGAGATAATCAGTGCTATGGTTTGAATGTGTTCTTTCAAAATTCATACACTGTACTGGAAACTTCCTCTTCACTATAACAGAGTTTGCAGGTAGAACCTGTTATAGACTGTTTTGGTCTTGAGGGCAGAGCCTCAAGCTTTTAGCAAGTAAGTTCCTGCTTTTCTGTCAGAGAGAACACAGTGTCCCTATCCCCTGAAGAGTACTGCATTCAAGACACATGTTGTAAGCAGAGTCAGGCCCTAAACTACTGGCATCTTGATCTTGGGTTTCCCAGTCTTTAGAACTGCGAGAAACTAAATTCTGTTCTATATAAATTGCCCACATTGTGGCATTCTGTTATAGCAGCATAAAACAGAACAAGATAGTAAAATAATAATAATAATAACCCATGAGGTATGATCAAAATATAAGCTAAATGTTTAATTTAAAAAAAAAACGTTACAGAAATGATACACTGTCTTTAATCCCTCTCAAAAATCATCATCCATCTACCTCCCCTCCCCTACCATCCTGCACTCCAAACACTTACCCTATCATTCTTGACACTTCCTGAGGCAGATCTAAAAGTCTTCTTTTATAGGTGTCTTTACAAGGTGAGTTCAGACTGTGATGAAGCTGTTGCCAAGTGCTAGCCAAGGGAAGAGAGGCCTTTGGTGTGTCCTCATCTACCTTATTCACCAGAGCTGGCACTGAGTGACTTCTGGCTCATCCTCAAATCAAATGACCATGAAAGCTAAATATTTTGAGTTAATTCAGGATATGGACGAAGCCATAACAGTGCAACTAAAGACTTACAAAAGAAGATTTCTAGGATTGTTTCAGAAAGTGTAAAGAATAATAAGATACATACAATCAAATTGAGGGGTACAGATTTGAGGGGATTAATACATTTTAAACAATTAAACTCATTCTATTTTTCCATCACCCCTTTTGTATGCATGACATCTCAAAAGTTACACTTTTAATGCAAGTGAATTGTTCACCACTCAAACCTTAGAAATGAAGACTTTTTCTGGACTATTCTGTAAAAACTGGGCCATAATTCTGTGGGTACCTAACACTGTGCCCAGCTCTATTTCTAGTATAATGTCTACTTCATACTGCATAGGAGCTTACTTAAATTCACACTTTAGGAACAAATCTTTTCTGTAATTTAGAAGCACAAAGAAGCATTTCCCCAATTTCCAAAGGAGTGGTGGCCTCAGCAGCTGTTTATTGTGGCACAAGGGGTTAAATTTACAGTGTTCACACTGAGCTACATTCCAGCCCTTTTTATTTTTTTTATTTTGAGACAGGGTCTCATTAGGTTATCCAGGTTGGGCTTAAACTTGCAATTCTCCTGCAGGGATAGCTTCTTATAATGGCCAGTAACAATTCTTTCCTCTTTACGTGCATAGGTTAAAGATTACCTGGAAAGCACAAAGCTCTTTAGATTAAATAGCCTTTGCAAACCATGAAACAATATTCTGCCAGGATATAGGATTGTGTATATATTACATAACCTTGCAACACAGTAATATGTCAGTAATCGACTGATCAGCTAGAGGCTTTTGAATTTTATGTTCTTACTTGTTAGCATTTGTTTATTTATTTTAGTCTAAGATATAGCACATACAAAATATTTCCATAACATTTACAGGAGAAAAAATCTAGAGATAGTTCTATTATCTTTTTCTGAAAATTCAGAAAAGCTGATCTAATTCTATTTAACTGACAGTATTCTAATGCAACCTTAGATGCATTGCTTTAAACTCTGTTTTGAACTGTAGAACAAAGGAAAGTGTAAATCACTCTCCATGGCCCTACACTTAAAGACCCACTTTCTGTTATTGTTCTTTTGATTTCTGAGGCAGGGTCTTGCTATGTATCTCAGACTGGCATTGAACTTACTGGATAGCCTAGGCTGGCCTAGAATTCATGCTGATCCTTCTGCCTCAGCCTCCCAAGTGCTGGTACTATAAGAGCACACCAGTAGAGAGACCCACTGTTACATGTCTAGAACCTCTGAAAACCAACACTGAAGAGAGTAGAATGACAATAAGCTAGAAAATCAAACTTCTGTTGCTATACAAAATTAGGTGTCACAAAACTCTTAGTAGTTATGTAAGTGGATACTCTTTGCCACTTTCTAGAATATACACTAACTATAAAACTATTGTTCAAATACTTAGAATAAAATAATTTTCTAAAATAATTTCTTAACCTCAAGTTCAGTTTTCCCAGGTTGCTGGAAACTGATATGAAACAACAGCAATTTATTTTAATTTTAGGAGTAGACAGTTGTCATGAAAAATATTTTCCTAGAATTGAGCAGAAAAGTACAAGGATGTACACTAACTGTACTGACATTTTTAAGGTGGAAACTGTATACCTAATCCATTAGTGCACTGAAAAAGGAAGCCACTGCCCACTGTATTGTTATCACTGGTTCTGTGGTTTGCAATTTATGGAATGGTAGCTTTCAATTCTATTTTTTTAATTTTTATTGTTTTATTAGTGCAAGTCAAAGTGCATAATGATTACATTTTTCTATGGAGAGTAGGCACACATACATAACACATTTTAATTCTTTGTTCATCTCCTTGCCTCCCATACCCCAAGTCATTTCTTGATCTGCTTTGCTTTTGCAGGAGATCTTTTTCCTTTCAGTCTTAGGACCCTGAATCTATCATTCAGAAGTGTTTCCAATCTATTTCTAGCATGTTTGTATATCTTGTTTATATCTTGCTCTCACAGTTAAATACATATGCAATGGATCTAAGTGCAAAAGGTACTCTATTAAAAATCTGAACATTTTTACATAACTACTTACATCATCTACAGTTTTATCATCTTTCTGTTTCTAATTAAAATACCTGAAAAATATAATAAAATATTCAATAATCAAATATATTCATGAACATATGAAAACTCCAAATGGAAGGTACTTCATCTGTGCTGTTACTGCTGGATCTTCAATGGGAAGGTAGATTTCTACGTCAAGAGAGATGTTTTCTGATACTTCCAGACCAACTATTTGGAAAGGCTAGAACTATGCTGCTTTTCCCACTGAAATGAGAAGGCTGTTTCTCTTCCTAACCTTGGGTCACATTTTTCTATCTCAGCCTTGACATAACTCTGTTTGAACACAGACTCCACAGGATTTCTCATAAAGCTCCTTGAGCTTTGGGGTTACTCATGTTTCTATGGATACTGAATCTTGTCTGAGTAACCAGACAGTAAACAAATACCACCATGCTGCCCCCTGTTCTTCTCTTCATGATCTTCTCTACTCAGATCCCTTGCTGTAACACAACAAAAACCCATATTGTAGTTGTGGAGGACTGCCTGAACAGCTCTCCTTGAAAGAAGAGCAACTGTCTCCCTTTTGACTGAACCAGACCCTAATGCCTCGTATTGAAATGTACAGAGCTGGCTAGGCCTTCTCATTATCCTCTCAATTGGCCTTAAGCAGTGTGTATTGGTCTAGCCGAGGTGCTGGTGGCAATTTTTGAAGATGGCACGCGTGTTTCCCTAATGACAGGATGAAGAGCCAATGCTCCACAGTGTCAGCTGGGGTCGAACCTCAAGATAGAGGCTATAACTTCCTCGGGGCTTGAAAGATTACACATCAGAGCTGAAGCACCAGACTCCCAAAATATTAGATATTATCACAATAGCATAATACGAATTACTTCCTTTGCATATCTCTGCATATGGCAGAGGTGAATACAGGCATCCTACTGAGCCCAGCTCACAGTGCTTACCTTCTTCCCACAATTCCCTTCAGTGCTCACCTTCTTCCCACAATCCCCTTGAATGCCTACCACCTTCCCACAATTCCCTTCAATGCCCACCACCTTCCCACAATTCACCTTCACAAGCCACTCCCCCTTTTCTAATGAATAAAACTCAAGTGCAGCCCTGGGTCACCCTCTTTGTGCCAGAAGCCATTTTCATGGTTGGACCTATATGTCTTAGTGTCTTTGTTATCGCTGTGGGTTATGCTGGGAGTGGTAGATTGGAATTAACTTGGTAGAACTCCAATAAAAAATTTTTGGTATTGTAAATTTAGACTTCTTGGGCCAAGGTGAGAACCAGGAAGGGTCTCGAACAGTGGTGGTACATTTTATGTGTCCACTTGTCTAGGATATCACACCCATTATCTATTAAGCTAAATGCTAATCTGGATGCTGCCATGAAGAACTTATTTTTCCTTAAATAGGTAGATTTTGGATAAAGCAGATTACTCTCTGTATAGCTGAACCTAATCCAGCCAGCTGAAGGCCTTTAGAGAAAAGACTGAGGTCCCCAGAACAGTAAGGAATTTTGCTTTCAGATTACCTTTGTACTCAAAAACACATCAGCTCTTGGCAGAACTCCAGCAGGAGGCCCTGACTTCAATATTGTATTTGCCAATTCTTACAGTTATGTGAGCCAGTAACTTTAATCAGTCTGTTTCTTACAAATGACCTGTCAAGTGTGTTTCTTTGAAGAACGCTATTATATTGATCCTATCTTTTTCAAACAACCCAAAAGTGTTCAATCATAACAACTCATCTAAGCAGATGTTCACAAATATGCTCTGCCTGCAAGGTCAACAAACCAGACATTGGTTGATTACTATGCAGAGTTCCTCTCTCCATTGTCTATTCTGAATAATGAGTTCCATGAGGTATTATGTGTTAGGTGGGGTACACATCATTCTCATTTTTTCTCACTTGGGACCCTAAACCAGCATTGCTAAAGGGCTTGCTGCCTCCTGTATTGGTCTTTCCTAGCAGGTAAGCACTAGAACCTAAGCTTCCTCAAAACATGTCTATCACTATAATTTCTACTACTGCGATTACAATTAGCTAACAGTTTTTCAGCATTTGCTATTTGAGCCACATGTCAGAAGGAATGGCTTCACTCTGCAATATAAAACTAGTTTCAGTTCACTGTCTCTGACACATGAAAGTTTGAATTTCTGCAGTTTTTAGATGAGTGTGGGGAAATTTGCACAGTATTCTGAAGCTTAATGTAGATACTGTTGACTCCCATCTTCAGTATGTAGTCCCACATATGCCACTATGTTTTATTCTCTATTTTCACATAAATAACTCAAGCAAAATACTTGTGAAAACATAAACTACAATGATGGTTGTTAGTTCCCACAAAAGAGTACTTTACCCAACACAGATCAATCTAAAAACATATAAGTACAGTATGTAGTGGTTATCAGTTCAAATACTAATTACAATTATAATAGAATTACAATCACTGAATTACATTTCTATTTACCATTACCTTTTCTCCTTCTCTTGGGAGAACTGTGACATCTTTATTCTATAATGAAGAAGTCAGATAAAAACTGAAGTGAACAAACCTTGGGACAGGAAGAGAACTAAGCCGAGGTCCTCAACACCTGAGAGGGAATAGGTTTTCTGAATTCCAAGAACATAGCTTTAATAATCAAATGACAGAATATGAAGGACAGATACATAAAGTTTACCCATAAACAATATATGAAAAGGAAGAAATGCAAAGCACATTTTTAGCGACACACTAACCTTGAATCCAAACACAAGATGCAAGACTTCTTGACTGGGGAGAAGAGCTTCAAAGGAAGGGTAAAACAAAAGAGTGAGTTTGTGAGTATGTCTGGATCCTCTTTTCCATTTCCCTGTGGCTGGGACCAGGTGGTAATTGCAAGTGGAAAATCAAGATGGCTTTCAAGGACCCAAGGCAATGAAGATGTTAGCCTTCTTTCTCAGGGCATAAAACTGGAAATAAGTTTGTTGGAGAAACTCAGCATCCATTCTAGGCAGAAAATTCTGACAGAAATACCCAACAGCTGGACCAAGGCCCCCAGGGTAAAGCAAGGACAGTGGTAGAAAGTTACTGTGGACCTAGAAAGGAAAAGGCAAATGGAGTTGGCATCCCAGTCAGCGAAGATGAAACAATCTAAGACTATGCCCAACTGAGTAGGATCCAGAATGCCCTCCACTGAACAAATAATCAGTTCTTGGGAATACAGTGGCCATCCCAGAACATGCAGTAGTGCATATATCCAGAAGCCTGAGGCAATTAGTTGCAATTCAGTAGCTACCAGGGATGGATGAAGGATGATTTAGAACTTCTTTCTTTCTTTCTTTCTTTCTTTCTTTCTTTCTTTCTTTCTTTCTTTCTTTCTTTCCTTTTCTTTTTCTTTTTGAGACAGGGTCTCACTATGCAGTTCAGGCTGGTCTTGAGCTCACTTTTGTAGTCCAGGCTGGTCCCGAACTTGCTCTGATCGTCCTGCCTCTGCCTCCCAAGTGCTGGGATTATTATAGGCGTGCACCACCTCAGCCAGCCCTTAAAACTTTCATTGTCTTCCTCTGACCTGAGTGGTACTTAAATTCCTTTCGGAGTAGAACTCACATCACTTCCTAGGCAAAAGGGAGAAAAATACTGAGGGATGAAATGGAATTGATCCAGTGACATTTTAGCCCTTACTTCTGAACTAACCTTGAATCCAAACATTACTTTTTCCACTACAAGTGAAAAGAGGGCCTTGAAATATGGTATAGTTATAGGAAATGAAGAAAGTTTCACTATTGCATACTTGTCAGAAAGTTTATAAAATGACACTTGTCATCCAGGTTGTAGAAAATGCTCTTGCATAAAATCTCAGGCAAGTTTCTCACTGGCCTCATCCAGCCTTTTTTTCTTCATTACTGGGTTCCTCTGTTCGCATCCACTTGTCTTCTCCTTTTCTACAAAGACTGCCACAGAAACTCCACACTCTGTTTCTATAAAGCACAGAAATCAACACTTCCCAACTCCTACAGTGATCCCATACAAGCCTGTGAAGCCTTAGAAACCAGTTAAAGCTATAAATGGCATCTTTCTCCTTTTATAGTTATATCCTAGCAATAAACTAGCTGTCTTATTTATATCACCTCACAATAACAAAAATAAGCAAACTGATAAAAGATTCATGGGGAAAACTGCAGGAAACATAGGTAATGTTCTCTCTGCATGCAAATCCTACACTATTAGCCACAATACTGCAAAAATTTTAGCCTTTGTTTATGCATTGCCTAATGACAGTGACACTGTCTTGATCATTTTATTTCTTCCAGAGTTTTGAATCCCTTCTAATTCCTGGATTCACTGGTTAATGAAATCACCGATGGCTAGCAGGCTGTCTCTCCAACTTGAGAGTTCATTATCTACCTTTTCATTTTGGCAACTTTCTTAATAGTACAATCCACTTCACTGCTTTCTAAGCCCTGGGGGAATCTTGTAATTCATCTTTGGTAAGAATAGTCATTTCCTGGCCTGAGTTTAAAACTGAAACTTGATCTCAAACATTTCCTGAACCTCTCTCTGGGGACAGTAGCAGATGGGGGGTATTATTGTTTAATCATTTTATGGCTACTCCCTTGTAGACTACCAGGGTCACCCAAAAGGAGTGATCTCATAACTTCCTTTGAGGAAATGCTTCAAAAAAGGAGTTTAATCCAGTTTCCAATGAATGTTCTCATACAAAAAAAAAGTGAGGAAAGATAATTGTGTAAATCGGTGAAATCATACCAAATACTTTATCTTCAACTGAAACTTAGGTATTTACAGATGTCTACCAGCTTATAAAATGTAGACATATTTTCTTATTTCTAAAAAGATTAAATTAAACACATTAATTTAAACTTAGCAAATTCACTGCTATTATGACTTTTATGATTTGAGATTTTAAACATTTTTTATGTTTTAAGATTTCTCGCATTTTAAGATTTTTTATAAATTAAACAACTTTTATTTACTGAAAAAAATCGTAACTGAGTTAATAAATGGTGTCAAAATAATTGAACAGGCAGATAAATGCATTTATGACTATGACTTGATAACTATTTAAAACACTTTTTATTTTTAAAAATATTTATTTACTTATTGCTTCAGAACTTTTGTTTGTTTGTTTTTTTATTTTTATGGCCAGCTCAGCCTGCCCTGAGGGCAGGACTGGTGCAGCATGTGGTTCTGGGGATTGAACCGTGGTCCCTGCAGCCGCCTGCAGGCGCTTTAGACCACTGAGCAATCCTGCCAGGCCCTGCCAGATGCTTTCATGTGACTTACTTCAGATGGACTTCCATGCACTGGCGCTGTGGTGCAAAGCATGCAATGGCCCACACCTTGATCTCGATGCCTGTGTGGAACTGTTTGTTCCTCATGTCCCAGACACCCTGGACAGGGGTGGCAATTGCTTTGTTTCTGCCCCCATATAGGATAGAGGGTGGCTGTAGAACCCGCCCAGTCACATCTGTCATCTCATCTTTCACCATGATTCCAAATTCACGAACATATGGGTCTGTATTGAAACTTGCACTTCGCATTAATTTGCTGATCTCTTCTTGCCTATCAGGCGCCGACCTGGCAGTTGCTCTGATCATGGTTGAGGTCTGACTGTCCATTAACTTTTTTATACATCTCTGTCCTGCCACTATGTTACAGACCTCCAAGGGAAGGTAGGTGTGTTTCTGCTCCTGCCCAACCTGTAAACATGGGAGATGGGGATAGCGCAGAACCAGCTTGTGCCTGTCCTTGAAGTACTGGGCACTGTGCACTCCACTGTCTGCCCACTCTCCTGCTGTAGAGGGAACGTTTGGTGACTGGCAGGCTGCCGGGTCACATTGCAAACACGGTACTTCCTCTTCATCTGCCTACAGTGTGTTATCTCCACCTTTAGACCTTTAATTTCTTTGGTAAACTTTACCCTTTGGGAATCTGTCAGAGGCTTTTGTTGCTCTTCAATACTTTTAAAGTCCAAAACTTCACAAACAAACTCAATCACTGGCTGTGCCTTGTAAAAAGCCGTCGCCGACACATCAATATTCAGCATCATTTTCCAAAGAGAAGGTCGAACAGACTGATGGAAGCCAAACCACACTTCTCGGCCCCGACCGAGAGGGTTGGGACAGCCCTCAGATGCAGTGCAGAAGGAACAGCCCACAGAGGTGTACCTCATGGATGGCAAATGCCTCATGACCACATCCAGGGCATGAATCGTCTCAAAAGGGACACTAGGCAGCCGCCCCGAAAGTGCATCGTGTAACGCCTGTAAGCTTATGCAGGACACCCACTTGACGGACACCTTGAAGATGCGGTCTTTGCCTTCTCCTGGCAGTGTGACCTCCATCCAGCTCCACCTTATCTCTACCAATTGGAAGGGGCATAGCTGTGTAAAGATTCTTTCTTCCATCAAACACTGGTTTCTGATCCCCGAAGATCTGTGTTTTAAAGTGCTGGACCATATGTTCCACTATTTCCCTGTTAACCCTCCTTGGGCACTTCTCAGGCTTGATATGCAATTCGTAGTGGTAGATGTCAATTTTGGGGATGTCCATTTGGAAGAAGTTGGCCTGTAGTTTGATTGTTCTCCCGGAGGTCCCAAAGTCCGGCCGCGGTGGAGGTTTGAAGCCATATCCTTGGATAGGGGGTGGGGGCGGTGCAGGAGGCGCAAGGATGGGGCCGGCTCCCGAGTACATGGTGCTGTCGCCGAGGGGCTCCGGGGCTGAGGGTGGCCGCCGTGCCACGGACCCCGACGCCGCGAGGACGAGGAGCCGCCAGCCGCTCGATCCGCCCCGGCGCGGCCGCCTCGCCAAACAGGTTTATCTGACGCGGCCGGGGCGGCGGGCAGAGGTCTAAAAAACTTTTTTTATCTACTTATATATGAAGACTTCGAGCTTATTTTCCTGTATACAAGAATAATATTCCATTGTATAAAAGCACCATATCTTTTTCATCCATTCCTCAGGTGACAGACATTTTGGTTGCTTCCAAAATTTCACTTTCACAAATTGTGCTGTTGTGTATACATAGTTGCACATATATCACTATTACATGATGTTTTCAGTTCTTTTGGGAAAATTACCAGAAGGGAGATAAATGAATTGAATGAGATTTCTAGTCCTAATTTTCTAAGGAGTCTCCACACTGATTTCCATAATGGGTGCATCAGTCTGTGTTCCCACCAGTAGTAAAGAAAAGTGCCTTTTCTCCGCAGCCTCTCCAACATTTGTTGCTGGTTGATTTCTTTATGATAGCCATTCTTTCAGGGGTGAGATGGTATCTCAATGCTGTTTTAATTTGCATTTCATGAATGGCTAGTGATGTGGAGCATTTTTTCATGTATTTATTTGCTTCTTTTACTTCTTCCTCTGAGAAGTGTGTGTTCATCTCAGATGATTATTTTTGGATTGGGTCTTTAAATTTTAGGGCCCTAATTTTTTTAGTGCTTTATAAGTTCTAGACAGAAGACCTTTATCTGAGTGTTTATTAGTTAAGATTTTTTTTTAAATTCTCCATCATTTTATTTTTTCCTCTTTTGAATACATAATACATAATATAATATAATACAAGCTGAAGAAATATACAGGCAATGTGTTATTTATCTATATTTATATTGTCCAAGTATTAATAGACTCAAACTGAATATTTTTGTTTTATTTAATTTAGACAGCACACAATGTTACCTTCTTTTAATATTAAGTCATAGTTACATTTTCATGTGCATTTATTATTCTGTATATCAAATACGTCAGGTGCCTCAGAGAGGCAACTGTTTCCATTAAAAAGCCTATGAATAATATTTTGGGAGTGCCACTGAAGGAGGGAGACTATGCCAACAGGAATTTGAGAGGCCCAGATAAACTTTTCTTTCATTTCTGTATTTTTCTTTGTCTGTTTCACCTCCTTTTCTTTTTTTTTTATTGTTTAAATTTAACACGGGTTATATTACATATTTTCATCATCAGATCAGTTTAGATTAATACATGTAGGTATATAAGATTGATCAAACAATTAAACATTAACCCTTCTAAATCAACATTATTATTATTATTATTATTATTATTATTATTATTATTATCATTGTTATTTCTTTTCCCCTTTCTTTTCTTTGAAAGTTGACATATTGCATATTGTCCTCACAATCGTTCTACAGAGTACAGTGTGTGGGCATGACCCACCTCCCTATTGATGTTGCTTAGAAAAA